>KL271252.1:0-10890 GCA_000699545.1 Podiceps cristatus
AGCGAGTGGTAAAGCTGCTGCCTGAGAGGGAGGGGGGCTCTTGCCTGTTTGACATTCCTTTGGTGGCAGAGGTTTGGCTTTGCCTTTTGAGGCCTCGTGTTTGACAGGACCCTGTGGAGCAGTTGCAGCACTCGTTAGGGAAGGGTGGTTTTCCGCTTGAAGTACAGACGGATCTAGCACCAAAGCATTCTGAAGTACTAGACGTTGGTTTGGAGACCACAAGGATATTTGGGGAATAAAGTTGGAGGAAGGAAAATAGTTATTTCTTTGAATACTGTATTTTATTTTAAGCATGGTCAGAATTTTAGTCTAACTGCCCAGAGTCGCTGGTAGCTATTTCAGAAACTTAGTAATAGCATCTCTGCTAGGGAGTAATTCTCTTAGACTAGTATTCTTGACGTAGCAAGCTATGTATACTGACAAGAAAAACAAGTGATAATGAGGATGCGGAATGTGGTAGTATAATCAACCACACTGCATATTCTATGATTAAAAATATGTTTTTCTTTAAAAAGAAAAAAGTCCAGATCTTAGCTTTGAATAATATTTTACTTCTATGGGTGCAAATAATGCAGAGTTTGAATAAATAACTAACTTGCCTGCAGGCCAGTTTTTGTTTTTAAAATAGTTGCATTAAGGCTGGGGTTTTTTTGGGGTTTTGTTTTTTTTGTTTTGTTTGGGTTGTTTTTTTTTTTTTTAATGTACATGGTGTGTTTCAGGAAACTATATGTTTGTGGTGTTATGCAAAATGTTGCTGGTGAATTTAGATTATGATACTATTAAGTTTTCCTCCAGCCAGTCATGAACTTTTAGCTTCAGCAAATGCTTTCCAGAAACAGCTAACTTAGCATATTAATTCCCGTATTTTGTGAACCTAGGAAGGTGCAAGTAAAATTTAGGATCTCAAAAGGAGGGCAGTAAAGATGGAGTCAGGCTTTTCTCTGTGGTGTCCAGTGACAGGACAGCAGGCAGTGGGCAGAAGTTGAAATGTGGGAAATGCCATTCAAACACAAGACGCTGCCTCTTTTACTAAAACGCTGGAATAATAAGCTGTTTGGGGAGCTTATGGAGTGTCTGTCCTTGGAGTTATTTGAAAACTGACTGGAAAAGGTCCGTATGTAACTTAACCTGTTAACATGACCCTGCTTTGAGGGACTAGATGATCTTCAAAAGTCCTTTTGAACCTTCCTCATTCTATATCGTACTCTTCAACGATAATACTAAGACTGTGTAAAACACACTTATTTGAGGAGAGGCAGGACGACCAACAAAGAAAGAATGACAGCACATTTTACGTTATTCTTTCTACCCACCAACTGCTCTGTTATCACACGAATTCCAGTTTTGTAAGCAAGTGTTCTTCTGTTAGCAGGACAGATCTTTTCATTAACAGTTTGATATTTCAGACTAAACATTTCTTAATACAAATATCATAGCAAATTGTGATCTGTGAATTAAATGGGGCAAAATTTGATTAATAGAAGGAAAATATGTCTTAAAATTGTCAGGTATTTAGATACAAATTCTTAATTGGTTAAGAGAGTAACAGCTGTTTAGAATTTGCTGCCTTTCACTGGGGAATTCCAATGGCAACACAAAACTCACTACTGTGTATTTATCTTAGACTGTGTGTCAGTTAGATGGGTGATTCTCACAAAAAACAGGAATTGCATTAATGAAGAAACTGCGTTTCTTTTCAGATGCAGGAAATGGTGAACAGCTATATGAATGTCCAATGTGCAGTCTTACCTGTACAAGCATTCAGATTCTTGAAGAACATGTGGATTTACACTTAGAGGAACATAGCTTTTCAGAAGGTCTGTGAAAGGACACAGGTTTGGTAATACTTGAAAGCATTTACATGTACTTGCATGTTGCAGTATAAAATCTGGGACAAAACTTAAATAAGGTAATATTTAGTTTAACAAAAGAACTGGAGACATACATAGTGAAGAGAGAATAGTTAACAGCAAATCCCGTCACTTGCCCAAGTGCCCTAGTTAATTACACAGGCTGAAAAAAATACTTCTCTATGCATGCTTGTTAAGTAAATGCATTGTAAGTTAGCCAAAACTAAAACTTTGAACTAAAAATGTTTAAAAGACAGCCATATTGTATATTTTTTTTCCTAGCTCTATAGAGGGTTTACATACATGGAATTCAGAGTGGCACATTCCAGTGTGATGAGCTGAAAATCTAAAACTGAAACGAAAACTTTTTTTTTTCTCAATTCTTGTCCCAAAATGCTTGTGCTGATTCATTAGTCATAGCAATAAAGTAAAGGAATCAAAATTAATTTTATTTATTAGCACTGCTAATAAAATCCTAGAGATTCCTTCTGCAGTTCTCTGATCCTGTATTTGTTTTTGTCACTTTGATATGAGACTGCTGGCAGTGATCCTAGAAGCTAGTAAGTGTGTGGTATTTAAGAAGCTGGGCCTTCTTGCTAACAGTGAAGTGGAAGGTAGTAGAGGTACATACGTTATTTGTCAAGTAATTGTTAGTGTAGCTCTACACAAACTTTGTCCAAGTCAAGAGTCTGAGGCTTGGTTGACTGAATGCAGTCAGTCCTGTTTAGTGTTCATTGCTAATAGGTCAAAATAGTGTGGGATGCATCTCCTAAAATTAAGGCCTAGTTGTGTTTATGTATGTCGGCTTAGAAAAGCATCTTTAAAATTTAAATAAGTGATCCATCAAAGCATTGTTAGCTTCCTGATCAAGTCCCCTCTCTTTGGAATGCTATTCATGGGTAGGTGGAAACATGAGAGATCTAGAACTGGCTCAACGGCTCCAAACTGAAGAAGATAAACGGCAGAGATTGGAAGAAGAGAAGAGAGAGAGGGAAGAATTTAAAAAGCTGCAGGTACAGTAATATTTCTAAATGTTAAAATTTTTAAACAGTTGTGCCGTTAGAAGCTGAGTATCTTGGAGCTGGAATGACCTGGAAAGGCCGTACCAGGTCAGACCTGTGCAGTCAGGCTGTGTTGAGGTGCTGTTGCAGGAGCGGGTTGCAGGCAAACACAAGCTCTCAGCACCCCACATCCTGCATGGGTGCTGGGCATGCCTGCCTGAGCTCCTTGGCTTTACTGCTTTGAGTGGTGCTGGCTCCGGTCAGGTGCTCCCTGTGCCTGCCCTAGGGCAAGAGGGGGCTTGGGTTGGGTCAGGTGCTCCCTGTGCCTGCCGTAGGGCAAGAGGGGGGTGGGTGGGGTGCTCCCTGTGCCTGCCGCAGGGCAAGAGGGGGCTGGGTGGGGTGCTCCCTGTGCCTGCCGTAGGGCAAGAGGGGGTTGGGTGGGGTGCTCCCTGTACCTGCCGTAGGGCAAGAGGGGGTCGGGTGGGGTGCTCCCTGTGCCTGCCGTAGGGCTCTCACCAGGGCCCTGGCAGGCCTGCTGCCTCCTACTGTGCTCTGCCCAGCTCTGCTGCTCTGCCTTGCAGCGCAGCTGAGGCCCTGAGCATCCCGGCTGTCCTTTTCCTGGACAGCACAACCTGCTGCAGCGATCAGCCCCGTGCTAGGCCCCGCTTCCCTCTCCCTCCCACCTGACAGCCCTGGTAGCTGATCTCCCACTCTGGCTGCCTCCTGGCCATTGACTGCCTCTGTGCCGGTGGCTGGCTGCCCGAGAGGGAGCGGAAGGATGTGCCTGCTTTTCCAGGTGTGGCTTTCCTAGCCCCATGTTCCCATTCAGGAGTGAAGCTTGGCCTTCAGCTCTAAAATATCATAAATCTGAAGTTTTTATGTCTCACTGTGCACTGTCTTTCAGAGTTACTGGTTGTGCATGCAGCTTCTCAAAATCACTAAAGATGAAATTTTAAAATGTGATTTAAATCATGCACATTCCATCCCTAACAGAGACAGTATGGCTTGGATAGTTCTGGAGGCTACAAGCAGCAATTCCTAAGGAATATGGAAAGGGAAGTTGATAGAGGAAGGATGCAGCCTTTTGAATACCACAAGAGAAAAGCTGACATGATGGAATGTTTGGCTTTTGGTATAGATGACGGGAAAACAAAGACCTCAGGTAAAAATGCTGAAATTATACGACTAAGACTGTACTTTTTAGACCTAGGTTGTAGTGACCAAACCTGTCTTCAACAAAGCTATAATTGGATGTTTAATATTAGTTGCATCCTAATTCTAATTCTTATTTTCTAGATCAATCTATGACATTTTAGTCCTAAACTAATAAGGAAATAAAGCTTGGTATATTTCTAATCTTCATTCTAACCTGAAGACTTTTTTTTTTTTTTTTTTTCCTGTGGAACCTTGGAACCAAGTTGTCTGGTTAAGGGCCCAAATGCAATATGTATCAAAAGATGCAAATGTCTTAATAGCAGTTGTTTGTCCTTGGGTGTATGCTTGCTTACTGCTTAGTACTCATTAGTTCCTAACCTAGTGTAGCTGTGAAAATCTACCGTAGCTTTTTATCTTGCGTTTCAGTTAGTTGTGGTATCGTGTAAGCTGGTTCCAGGTAAGCACAGTGTTCAACTGATTGCAAAGTCCAAGGGAGGACTGAGAGAAGACACCTACTTGATAAGTCTTCTTTGAAATGTTTTATAATTGGTACAAAAATACGTGCCGATGGATTTCTGTGTCCTTTTCAAAAGGCTTCCTTGTCTTGACTTACCAAGACCACAGTTCAGAGGTCTTTTACCTTCTTGCTAGTGGCTCTAGTTTACAAAATATCCATTAGATTCTTGACAGGTAAAATAAAATTTCCTCTATAAAATGTATTGAGTGGAAATAATACATCTGAAGTTTTCATTCTTGGTAACGATATAGACTTCAGAGAGGAAATCAGAAAATAATCTGGCTGTGGAATGGTTGTCTTCACAATTGCGTGGCAGTAAAGGGCCTTTGAGAATTTACATACACAAATTGGAGAGAGTGTTCCCAAGCGTGTTCTTTCAGGTAACAAAGGAAGATTTGGAATATCCTGCAAGTAGATTTTTTTAAAAAAAATATTTACAGTAATTCTAAAATTCTGTGCCATTCCTTTTCATGTCTTAACTTCTCCAGGAAAAATAATTTGGGGGGAATAAAAGGATAATAAAGTATGTATAAGTATTTTCATGGTTTTAAGGGATTGTACCGGAGGTATCAGTAGCACAGAAATGCTTTGCTGGTGACATTACCTTTCCTCTTTCATTGTAATAGTTCCTGTACATAGCACAGCCTATAATGTAGTCCAAGCTGTTTAATTTAAAATATTCATTGTGTAGCAGCAGTAAAAAAAAATAGCTTGAATTCATAGTACATAAATTCATCAGAGTAAAGACCATTGAAATGAAATAGGTCAAATGTGCACTGTTTTTTGTGATCACTTAAAAAGTTTTAAAATAAATTATCTTCATCTGTATCTGCTCCAAGCTGGGGGAAGAATATTTTTCTGGAAAATTTTGTCATTCATTTTACAGATAAACTTTATATTTGGTCTTCTTTTAGGAGTTATCGAAGCATTGTGCAAGTACTATCAGAACGAAAACAAAGATGTGAGGCATGTATGGCTTTCAGCAGAAAAAACTTCCACTCATCTTTGGGCGACAGAGGCTGGGGTTGCGGTTACAGGAATTTCCAAATGCTCCTTTCCTCACTGTTGCAAAGCAGCTTGTATAATGACTGCTTGAGAGGTATGAAACAAAACGCTGCCTGTTTGTTTCGCGTACCTGGGATGACAACCACCGATGTTTTACCTTTGCACTTATACGGCGAGGCTCGCTCGGTCAGTGGTGCCTGTTACACCACTGCAGCTTACTGTGGAAGGAATCAGAGGGGTGAACGCTGGCAAGGCACGATGTGACTGGAGTTTCAGCCTCAGGGGTTTTTTGGTGTATCTTTGTAACATTAACTGCCTAGTGTAAAAGAAGTTGAATATTTTTAATAGACTATTTCAGTAACTGTAACCACAATTCAAAAGCTTTTCTGTTCCAGATACTACACTAATTCCTAGTATACCAAAGATTCAGTCCATGATTGAAGATGCCTGGAGAGAAGGCTTTGATCCTCATGGGGCATCTCACTTCAACAACAGATTACATGGTTCCAAAGCATGGATAGGAGCGTGTGAAATTTATTCACTGTTAACCAGTCTCAGGATAAAGTAAATACTGCTTTTTTTGTTGTTGTTATTTTTAAGTGCTGGTTTAAGTGCTATACCTTTAAAGGTCAGAATTGCCCACTGTGCGATGACAAAGCCACCTTAGTGGCTTTAAATTTAACTAACCTATAAACAGCGTAAAGCTGTGTAAGTACTTACGCAGGTACATAAATTGAATAACTACTTAGATCATTGAGACTTGGAAGAATTATGCCACATATGCATAAAATCAAACATTGGTTAAAAATGTAATTTCTCTAGAAGCTTCTTGAGAAGAATCTGAATTTTAGCTATTCACTTGCAGAATTCTGAAAGCTGTTAATTGGATTCTCTAGTGTACGTGTACCACTTCTACAAAAAAACAGACATTAATTTTTGCAAGCTTCACTAGTCCTTGTTAGACTGAACAGAGTAGAGTTTCTTTGTTACAGAATAAATTTTCCAGTTTTGAACAGTATATGTTGCATTGTTTTCTAACGGTCTCCTACTGCTGTATTAAAAAAGAAAAAAAAAAAAAGGTAATAACCACTTGATGCCTGGAATTGCTCCGTTTACAAAATGTTCGTGGTGCAGGAGGAAGGGACTGAGAGGTGAAAAAATGTTTTTACCAGCAACATGCTTGAAATGTTATTGTTTTCATTCTAAATGTTCTGTAGGTGTCAAATTATTGACTTTCACAAACCGACTGGCCCCATGGGTGCACACCCTCGTTTATTCGAGTGGGTTTTACGTTACTATTCTACAGATAATGAAGGTGGTGCAAAGGTAGTGTGTACTTCCAAACCACCTATCTACTTGCAACATCAAGGTCAGTATCACGATATGCTGTGATCACAATTTTTATTCTCTGTCTTTCTTTATATGGGCTGCAGTTCAGAGCAACATTTTAACATTCTTTCTTCATTTAATTTAAGGCGTGACTTTATTTCCTGTTATTATTTAGTAAGAGCAACATTAAAGTTTGTATTTTTATTAGATGGAAGAGCTGGGTGTGATTGGAATCTCGACTTTTTGACATCTGCTCTTTACTTATAATTACCTTATTAAATTTCAAGTAATATCTCCCTTGATCTGAAAATGAGTAGTATGCTAAAAGGAAGTTAATGGGATTTATGTGTTCTTAAAATACTGAAAATCTATTTTGAAATTAGGTCATAGTCGTACTGTTGTTGGAATAGAAGAGAAGAAGAATAAAACCTTATGTCTGCTACTGTTTGACCCGGGATGTCCTTCCCAAGAAATGCAGAAACTGCTAAAACAAAACAGTGATGGTACTAGTCTCAAACTACTTCGGAAATTTGTGGGTAGCTTAAAAGAAAAGCAATACCAGATAGTGGCTGTAGACGGTGTACTCTCTTTGGAAGAGAAAGCTGTAAGTATTTCAGAAAATAGTTTCTGTCCAAGAAACTTTAAGAGAATCTGCATCCTTTCTTTAATACTCAAATCCATATGCCGTATGGTTGGCAACCACCTTATGGTTGCGTGGTGAATTTTGTTGAGCTCTTCACTTCCCCATTGTTGTTCTCTGCTACTTTCTGCTTATTCTCTGAAGTGAGTAATCACAGGATATCAATACCCAAACAGTTTTGCATGTAAATGCATGCCATCTTGATGTAACTGACAACTTCTGAGTCTTATGAAGCTTGCAGCCGTTTGCATATGTCAATTGGGCCTCTTTTTCTTTTCATCTTTGTACAATATTTTCTCCTAAATAACTCATCGTGGACATATAAGGACTTAAAAAGCATTCATAGTCAAAAATTGTTTTTATCGCAACTTTGTAAAGCTGTGTGGTGTTTATCAGCCTTTGATAGTTGAAGAACAAGGTGCACGTATGCTGAGACCGAACCATCCAATGTCTCAGCTGGGACACTAGCACTAGTGGATTCTGCTTTCTGAAAGTACTTAGAACTTCATATATTCAAAACAGCTCTGAACAACTTATATATTTGAGCTGTTGGCATTTTTATAAATCCTATTCACATATTTCACTTTGGGCATTGGAACTTTTTAAAACCTTGGAAGTTTTCATCTGAATGTCGACGTAACTTTTGTTTCTTAAGCTTTCTCTTTCCTACACTAACAAATAGATTCTGAGGAACCATGTTCCGTTTCTGTGGTGGCTTATCAGCACTGTTCAGCACATTCAAGCTTCAGGACAGACTTATTTAAACTATGAAACTGTATTTAACATCTGTATATTGAAATGAGGTATTGTCTTAAGTGTTTTCTGGCCCTGACCATGTCAGAAATCGCAGTGAAACACAGCCATCTTCTTTTCCTCCTACTGGAAAAAGCTGTACAATTCAGGACACAGTAAAAGGAAGAGTGTCGGATGAGATTTGTGTGGGGTGCTTTGTTTGGTTTTAGGTTTTTTTCCTCTTTCAAAGATTTGATTTTATATTTAAAAGTACCGATTATTTAGAATTTTGTCTTGAAAGCTCCCACTTAATTAAGATGAAATATAACCCCTTATGCTCAATAAACTTACTAAACTACTAATTTGGCAAATGTTCTTTAAAGTGGTATTTTGTTCATTAAACTATTGTCTTTCCCCTCTCCTTACCTTTCTTTTTAGGCTCGCTGCCGTGCTTCTCGGGTCTTAACCTCAGAGAAGATTCCTTAAAGGATACCTTTATTGCCTCATTTGGAATCTGCTGGATGCCAAACTCAACAATTTCTAGGTATAAATTATGTCCCCATAAATGTTTGGGGGCTTTGGAGGAGCACAACACTAGAGTAAACGTGTAGGTTTGATCTTCAATCAAAACTCTGCCCTTCTGTTGAACCTGTAACTGTGAAGTATTACAGTTCTTGGCTTACTAGAAAACTTCTGGATTTCTTAGTTGCTTAAATTACAAAGCAACATCTACCATCCCATAGCAAACTATACACCATAGTTAACTGTCAGTAAGCAGTGGATAGAGATATTATGGAACTACTTTGTTGGAGTGCCTCTGTAAATATATTTATGCTGACTCTGGCTAGTGCTCTATTTCTTACCAAAAGTGATCAACAAATATCTACCGTGGCTCAGTAAGCTCTCTTGCAACCATTTGCAAAGTGCAGAGACAGTTTGGTGGCTTCCTGTGATAGTCTGTTTCTCCAGGGACTAGTTTACTGCTGAAGGTCTTTCCAGTTACCTGGCTTCTCTAAATGTGTCACTTGTAAACACGAACGCGTGTGCTTGTGAGATGGGTCAGGGTTAGCATTGGTTGTGAAGTCTAACATAGTGGTGGCCAAAGTGGGATGCATATGCTCTAGGGGCTACACAAGACAATCCATTGGGGTTAAAAGTACTTCTTTTGTACCATGAATAAAGTTTAAAAATATATTTTCAAAAGTGTTTATTTCATCCTTTTTAAAAAAAAAAAAATAAAAATCTGTACTTTCTGTGTATGTTTTATAATGTATAGCCTCTAGGCCTTGGAGGCATCTCAAATGGACGTTTGAACTGACGGTTGACTAGGGGCTCTGTCTGCAGGGTTGGTGCCCTTTCAAACCAGTACCCTTGGGATCTGAGGCACCCTGCTGTATGTAAGCCATGCTGCTCTGGCTCAGCGTAGGAGTCGTGCCTCTCCAGTGGGCCAGCTGAGGCTGGGAGGGGTGGTCGAGGGTGTTACAAATAGCACTAGAGAGACAAATCTAGTTTAAGCAAAAAACTAAAAAGTTTAAGCCAAATAGCCAGTTCAGCAACTGGCTTGTGCTATGGCATCCACTTACTGTAATGGGAGCTTAGATACTGCCCTTTCAATTAGACTCACATGCTGACACTGAGATGTAAGTGTAGGAGTTGTGCCATTAAGCTGTTTCTCTCATGTTTAATATACTCTGGCAACAAGAACTAGCAATGTTTGGAAGGAGTGAAATGTGTGAATGTGTAAAGATATTACAGCCCATAAATCAATAATTTTCCTGAAACGGGCATGAAAATAAAAATTTTAATTATGAAAATGCATTAATTCCAGTAGGTATGTAGAAGTTAGCTACAACCTGTGAAAAGGTTCAGTATTTAGGTCACTGGAGCAGCTGAGACTAGGGACAGAGTTCCCAGGAACTGGGGGACCATCAGCCCTCACGTGAGCACTGCTGTGTGGTACATGTTCTTATGCCACGTGAAGGTTTGCAGCCGTGTGATCGTTCAGCCTCTCGCAGATACGCTTCGATCTTTTCTGCAGTGTTCCCTCGGCTCCCCTTTCACAGAGCCTGCATGTGCTCCTGGCTAAGGCTCTGCTAGTTCCAGAGTGAGCATATTCTTTGCCAGTTTGGTGCTGTGCTTGGATGTGTAAGCCTAGGGAGCAGGAATTGCAGCTCAGCCCCAGCTCTTCACTGTGGTCAAACTGCTGTTGGGACGAAGCTGGTGTTTCAGTGAAATGCTGTAACGTGCCAAATTTGAAATATCCCTTTGTACTGGATCATACGTGGGGCTTGATTCCTATGTAATCGCCATGGGGCAGCTGGATAATAAGTGAGCGGGAGAGCGGGAGCCTCCCTTGATCCAGCTGAAGACACCTCTGCAAGGGCCCTTGCAATGGCGATTCCTGGCACCACCTGAATGGTGACTGGCCACTTGAGATATTTGATGCCCTGTATAAGCACGGCCTTGTGCTAAGATCCCCCCAAAATGTTGTCTTTGTTTTGTTGGGGGGTTTTGTTGGGTTATTTTTTGGAGGGGACACACACAGGTGTTTTGTTTTAACAAGAGTTAACTCTAGGCATGTCAGAGCAACACAAGCCTACTATTAAGATCAAGTTCCTGGTGTCTCACTTGTTTCAGCTTGACTCCAGGACTGCCACGTAA
>KL271253.1:368-17674 GCA_000699545.1 Podiceps cristatus
TGATCTTTGGGGTCCCTTCCAACCCAGACCATTCTATGATTCTATGATTCTACGATAGTGCCTGTTCAGCCGCAATGCCTGTAAGGGGAGCCTGGTGCTTCTGACATCAATCGAAATGCAGGCACCATCTCAGGCGGGCAAAATTAATCCCAGCTCTGGGGCCTCAACTCTGTCAACGTCACAAAGAAACTTGTTCAAAGCCAAGAGAGGTCTGAGGTCAAACACCAGAACAGGAGCAAGTGGAAGCTGTGACTGAGGATGAGCTGGTGGATCTGGGGGTTAGAGTTGGGTTTGTGAAAATCAGTGCAGAGGTTTTCATGAGTGCAGTATAGTACAACTGGAACTATCCTCACTTCATTTTTCAGAAACTGGCATTAACAACCTGGACTTCATTTGGATTTTATCAATACACCTAGTTTTCCCACTGAAAGATCAAATGGTAGAAAAATCACCTTTTATGCTGCTTGAGCAATGGTCTTTGCACTCAAGAGAATACTGTACTTTTACTACATAAAATTGCTCCAGACTTCTGCAGGTTTAAAGGAAAGCACGTTGCACAAGGGTGATGTAGATATCTGACAAACTAATTCCACATGAATGCCAATACCTGGACTTCTCTTGACTTTGAACAACTTTTCTTGTGGCATTGATAGGGAGGTATTGCACTCATCAGGAAGGCAACAAAATGCAAATTAAAGGCGACTCTTCTGGAAACCAGCTGCTAGATAGAAGAGGAAGGCCTAGTACCCACCAATAGAAGATACCAGTACCCATCTATGGAAGAGATTAGTCTGCTGGAATTGAGCCATTTTCAAATTAGAAAATGTGGGACATACTGTATGACTCCCAGACATTTCCTAGAAAGCCTTAGCAGCTGCATCGTCTCGGCCACTGTTTATGCTACAGCTATGTTAAATAAAGACGCAGTGGCACTGGTAATTACATTCTATTACAACAGAGGTCTAAGAGAACTCTTACATACCTCTAGATAGAAATGGCAGTGTTTTAAAAATTACCAGCCCTGTGACAAATCTATTGCTGAGCCTGTATTTCAAGACAGCCGATAGCTGTTTGCTCGGAAACTTCTGGAAAAATCAATTAGACTTAGTTAGCAACTGAACTTTGTTCAATTAACCCTGGTACACAATTTGCACTCAGAGGGACAGCAATCACAGGGTGTATTTTTCAGCCATGAAGGCCTGGAGAAACTGTTTGCAGAAGTTGGCTCACAATTCAGGTGCTGTGTGTACAGCACCCAACCTCCAACCTATAACTCCAATTTAAGTTTGTTTCAGCACAGCACAATATCTCAGCTATGTGAAGAGTGCATAGAAACATAGAGAGTTCATAGAATCACTAAGGTTGGAAAAGACCTCTAAGATCACCAAGTCCAGCCATCAACCCACCACCACCACACCTACTAAACCATGTCCCAAACTGCCATGTCTACTTAGTCGTAGAGAGTGATAAAGTCTCCCCTCAGCCTCCTTCAGACTAAACAACCCCAGTTCCCTCAGATGCTCCTCATGAGACTTGTTGTCCAGACCCTTCACCAGTTGAGACAACCCAGCTTTCTCTCATCTTCCAGCATGTTGAAGCTGTTTAAGAAATTACATCAACTAACTGTTTTCCCATTCCTGGTCGCAGTGACTTCTCATCCCTGCTCAGCAGCAATATCCCTCTGAGATACTGGGGATCAGCACACATCAAATTTGTGGTTGCTCTCCAGAACTCACATGAAGGCTTGGCATCAAGTGCAAAGCGTATGAACATGCTAATAGATCATGTCTGTCACTCCTGCTGCATTTGCAGTGATGTCTAAGAGGCTTGAGGAGACAAAAAGACGTAACAGAGAGAGAATTTCTCGTGCCAGCCATTTCAAAAATATGAGGCCCATTGCATTTTGTCAAATATTGTGGTTGCCCACATCCCTCTTCCAGGAGTAGCTAATTAATAGATTCACCAGATATAACTTGCAGTTGAGAGCAGAATGTGAGAGCTGGAACATCCCATGGCTAGGATGCGAGAAAGAATAATGTGATACTTCTGACAACAAATAAGGGGATTTGCTGGCCTTCAGGATTCAGAGTGAACATTGTGTCAGCAGTTTATCTGGACAGCATCTAACACTGATGGACAGGAAGGGCCACAAAAAAAATACTGTTAATTTGCAAAGAAAATAATTGGAGATACGATATATAGTGTTTCATGCATTTATTCAAGGAGTATAATCTAAGTAACCTTAATGGTACCGTAAGTCATTACAGATGCTAGGAGAGAAGACAAGACAAGGCTTATTCAAAACATAAAGCCATAAATATCTGAGCAATGCTTACCTTTCAAATATCCACCATGGGATATTCACCAGAGTCAGAATTTCATGCCAACATCCCTTAAGAATTTTGTAATAGGGCTCCTGGGCTATTGACTGTTCTTTTGTTATGCTCTAGAGAGAAATCAAGCATGAAGGAAAGATTATTCAGAACTAAAAAGAAATACCAGTATTTCTTGCTGAGTGCTTTAAATTCCCACTGAGTACCAAAGTACAATGCAAGTACTCTGCTAGTCTGTGGCATTCCCAAACAGGTATCCGAGATTTCACTAGTAAAGAAGTGGACATGTCTTCTATCATTCATTAACAGCACAAGGCACGTCAAATTTTGAAACAGAAGTTTTACAGGCAATTATTTATCCAATGTTTAGAAGCCCCACAGGTGTTGTTTTACACCATTAACCTAAAGGTATGACAGTCTCTCATTAGAAGATGAATTTTCATCTATGTAATGACCTGGCAAAAGTCTTAATTGAAATAAAAGGTCTTGTAGTCTGATTCTATCTTTAGTTCAAGGCCAGGTTGGACGGGGCCCTGGGCAACCTCGTGTAGGTCCAGGCCTGGAGGTTGGTCTCCCTGCCTGTGGCAGGGGGGTTGGAACTCTATGATCCTTGGGGTCCCTTCCAACCCAGACCTTTCTATGATTCTATGATTCTATACAAGGCTCCTAAAGAAGATCACATTGCACAACTGAACTGTCCACTTGTAGCCACAGTTAGATTCTGCTCTTTCTGAAGAAGCAACAACGCAGGCAAAACAGAGAAACTCAAGAAGACACAAAAAGGGGAATGGATTGCTTGAGAGAGAAATGAAAAAGTGTTGAATCATTTAACTTTCAAATCAGTTAGGAAAAGAAAGCAAAAACCTACAGAAAATACTTAAACATTAACAGGGAAGCTGGAAAATTTCCATCAGCAGAGATGTTTAAGGAAAGCTTAGACTGGCAAGGTTTCAACCCAAGTCAATACCCTCTTGAGGAAATGGCTTGACCAGAAATCTTTTCTAGCCTGGCATTTCCACAGCATTCTCACCCTCTTCTTCAGATCCTTTATGCCAATTAAAAAAGCTGAAACCATACAAAGGGAATTTTGCACACCCAATTTCAAGGAGAGCGTGGAGTTTCTCCATGTCAAAACTGTAAAAAGACAGCAGTGGATGCTTCCTGCAGCTTCATTTGCTGTAGAGACCATTGCCCAGATCCAAGAAGCCATTCTGAGCAGGGCAACAGCCAGCACCACGGCCCAGACAGGTGGCTGAAACAGCCCTTGGGTGATGCAAACTTTGTCTTCCATAGCCATGAACTTGTGGGTAAGATGCCACAGAGTCACTTTCATATAGAGAAAGGTGTTGTGTGCAGCCTGTAAAATGAGATTTTTGCTCTGCTGTCCATCTAAGAGTCTAGGTATAAAGATTACATTTGGTTTGGGTTTTTTTTAAGAGAACAAATAATGTTCTTAGTGTTATTTATGCACATGGAGGATTTCTTATCAGAGAATGGCTTAGATAACAGTCAGCCAGAGGGTAACGAACTTTAAAAATGTTAAATATTATAAGTTACTTTAATTTATGCCTCCCATGCTGTTATTCTTCCAGTAGCATCCCTTCTGCTCTCTCTTCCCTGCCCCAGAAGCTGCACTGTAATTAAGAAGGGGCTTTATAGGTCACTTGGTTGTCCCTTTGGTCAGGTTTACTGTGTTAGATCTTCATCTGAGAGGCTTACACTCAAAACCGGGGATTCAATGAATTTCAGGTGGTTAATCAGGTCCTGGAATTAAAAGCCAATGCTCTGTTCAAGCTCCTCTTTCTCATCAGTAGCGGCCTGCATATGTCCCACCTCAACTTTAACACAGTTTATTTAGAAAATAAACTATGTTAAACAACAGCTCATTAATATCATTGAATTCTCTTCATTTTTATGAAGGCAGGTTTGTGTATGATTTACAGGCTTATGAAGCCTTGGTAGACTTGCAGAAGGACTTGGCTGAGGATAAGCAGAACAAATGGCTTTATTTGTCCCTGATAGGCAGTTTTCTTCCTTACTCTCACACTTTCTCTTCTCTTACTGGTTTTAGACTCTGTTGCACATTGCTTATCCCTGAGGGTGAGAGTTCTGCTATTTATTCATACAGATCCCCACCAAATGGAGGCCTGATCCTTTCATGAGAATCCCTGGTGCTGCCACAATGCAAATTAATTACATGGGGCCCAAGAGCTCACCTCCTGCTGGGCAGCTTTGCCGTTGGCCACTATGCCGTTAGCATTCTTCATTTCCAGGAGTGAAAGCAGTGAAAGCTTGGGAATGAGAAGCAGGCACAGAAAAAGCTCTGATGTATGGAGGGGGCAACTTGCTGCAGAGCAGTGTTTGCTATGACCATCGCAACTGGTTGCTCTGCTCACTTGTCATGAGGCCTCACAGGCTGGTCTCCTACAAAGCTTTAATGGGCTAAGGACTGGCCCAAACTCTGTGGCAATCACCATTTTCCTTGGGGGAAAAAGAAATACAGCTGGGAAAGGAAGTCCCAAAAGGGGGAAGTGGTTGACTTTTGTCACAAAGTAAACATCTGAGAAGTTTCTGCCCATGTGGCTATAACTTGCCTTCAACACTGTGGCAATCAGGACTCCAGAAGAAACCTCTGTAGCTCTCCCAAAATTACAAGGCCTCAAGGAGAGTAGGAATAGATCATGAATGATCAAGAGATCTTCTCCTGCCCTGTCCTTCCTGCTGTGGGTGCATGTACTTCCATGTGAGTGTGTGCTCTCCCATACCTAGCACACAGATTTTGGGGATTAAGATGGGAAGCTGTTATTGATTTCTTTCATAATTATTTATATACCACTCAAAGCATACAGATTAGCAACAATATAGATTTTTGTCAGCGCCTACTTCACAAACTGAAACAGCCACAGGAACTTCACCATTTCCCAAAACGACAGGAAAAATAAGAGACATCTCATTGTGCATGCTGAGTCTGTTGCACTTTGCATTTCAATTACTCTTGCCATTGAAAACATCTTATCGTGTGTTTACTAAAGAATCAACACCTCCCTTGCCTGACTCCAAATATCCTTCTCTTTTCCTTAATCAGTACAGTTGGCAGAAATATTCTTGATTTTCTCCCTGAGTCCTGATATTGATTTGAATCAAGTGCCTGTGTCTGAGGAGGATCTGAATTCAGAGAATGAAAACCAGTACCAGAAAGGAAGTACATCCTTTTTCTACTCCACATGGAAACAAAAGAGATTGAAACAGTGAAGGAATCAGAATTAAGTTTGTATTTTTCTACAGTGCAGAGACCATGCGGTTTCAGAAGGCATTCAATCTCATCTTTCTAACCATCTTTGCCAGAAAAAAAGTTCTACTTAAATTAGAAAGATGCAATTATGCTAAATTGTGCAGAGGTAAATGAGACTCAGTCATGCATGAGGGTCTTAGAAGAAGAAAATGGGGCAGATTTTGTAGTTTCCATGGAATTAGTCTTCCTGTCAATCAATTTGAGCTGAAAAGCCGGGCTGAGCAGTCTTTCTGGATTTTATTATTATAGCATCAGGAAATTGCAGTGACTTGAGAGGCTATCCACAAGCCAAAACCACTTTTACAGTTCCCAGACATTTTTGCAGCCTTTCAACAAAATTTAGAGATTAAAAGTGCCTGCTTTTTGGTGTGCCGTACATTTTCTGAGTTTTGTTGTAAATGCTGCCAATTGATTAACTGAGTTGCTTTTATTTATTTTTGTCTTCAAGAGCTGCCAGAAGTCCTGGCTTTTTACCACCATCACTACCTGCAGTTTCTTTGAGTTAATAGGTAGAAAAGTGAAGACATCTTATATGTGACTAGCAGCTAGCAGTCCAGGAGGGGGATGAAATGCTAATGGATCCCTTGAGAAGCAGAGTATGAGGGAAAGTGCTGTGCCACAGCAAGCAGAAGAAAATCCTATAAAGGGTAGGGAAGCTGTAAAATGACCAAATGCATATATACCAGTAAGGGACTGTTGAAGACAATGCTGGTAGGACACTAGAAATAGGGGCTAGATGAGGTGGCAAAGAAGGATGAAGGAGTAGAAAGGTAATTTTTCTGAATGCTTGCCACTTTTGTCCATGCTTAAACTGTCTTTAAATTAATCCCTATGTAAACAAAAGGATCCCTGAACTATTTATTTAGGGGAGAAGTGGGTTCTGATCTCTGTGTAGGCACAAACACACATATGCAAACACAAGCACATGGATTGACTCCTTCATTCCAGGCTGTGTTGAGGCATCAGAAGGAGGTAATCAAGTGGAGAAATGGCATGAGGAGGTCCTGCCAGCACAAGATCCCTGTGTTGGTGCATTGTCCCCCCGCACTTTTCTTCTGGACCACTCTACGATCTCAAGTACTCCCAACAGATCTTGTCCTTTGTCCTTGTGCAATGAGCTGGGCAGTTAAAGGTCCCTTCCCTGTGTCAGGAACTCTTGCATGGCCAAGGTGGAGCGTGGCACTGTCTGTAACAGGAACTCTGATTGACTGGCCAAAGTGGGAAATGAAAGCATGTCAACCCAAATTGTGGCCAGGATGGTAAATAACTGATGACTACAGCCAATCATCTTGTCAGCCCATAAACAGCAGTCCTAAGAAGTCCTTTGAGGTCTCCTGGACCACAGTGGGCTGCAACCAGCATATCCCTCTGAGTGGGACGCTACTCAGAGCTAGCAAACTCTCAAGTTTGCGAAGTTCAGAGGACGGTTGATGAAAGCTGACAATGGGACCTGGGCTGAAATCCTTCACTCCTTGATGCTCAACCCTCTCCCATTGGGAGATGTCAAAGCATTTGAGGTGAATATTTCACCGAACTCAAAGGGAATTTTTAACAGATATACCTTTATACATCTACATAAATTTGTGTCAGTGTGCATGCATGTGTGAACTGATATAATCACTTTGCAAGCGTTAAAGCACTGAATGATTGAGTACTGCTAAAAATCTTGTGATCTACTTCAAATCAGTGAGTGAACCTTAGGCTATTGCTGTGTACATATAATTCTTTAGACATAAATGGTTGACCAAGTCTGGGACTAGCGCTGGATCCAGCTGCCCCTTGACTCCTCTCTGAGAAGGAGTTTAGAAAGCAAGGGGATCCTTTCTGAACCTCATGACCCAACGGTCTTCCTTACTCTGTGTCCCTTTCCTCTGTGAAGTCAATTCTGTCTCGATTTTCTCTGGTAACTTCTTCCATGCATTGGCAAATGGCAAACTTGCCATTTTTGAATCTTTCATGATATCACTGCTTCGATTAGAGCAAATTTTGACAAACCACTTTGTTAATAAGCTGATAATTGAGTGCTATTAAGTACCGCAATCTAATCCTATGATTTGCCATGAAGGCGTAAATAAATTCTAAACTGCTGCCAAATCAAATTGTGTAAAGTCACACATTTGTGACAAAATTCATTTGCACCAATCACATAATCTTTATCTGGACAGAGCAACAACACAGGTAAGTGTGTTATTACAGAATCATAAAGTCTATGATTCTATGATTCTGAGTCTGGTTGTGGGAAGTGTCTAGGAAAGCCAAGGGCAGGGCTGAGCAAAATCTTTGCCTCTCAGGTTTCCAAGGAGCTGGAAGTTAATTGAAATAACCTGTCAGTATTAGTTTGCATATTTCCCAGAATGTAAAAAGTGCTGAATTTGTGAGGGCTGGAATGCCCAAAGGAGCCTGGAGAGATCTGAAATCTCAACAAACACAAACACAGGTCAACCCTCCAAACTCTGGGACTTGCCTCTGGAGAACATCTTGAGACAGATGGCAAGCCATTTATACTCAGTGATTTCCTCTGCCATCTGGGACTTCATAGCCCAGAAAGGACTACTCTTTTACAGCCAGGAAAGCACAACACAGGTATCAGCACAAGGTTGTGTCTCAGAAAAAAATTGACTTGTGGCTAGAGTATGCCAGGCATACTCCCCATCCAACCTTCATCAAATCTCACATGGAATTCAGGACAGATTTCCTCCACGTGTTACCACAACTGGTCCCTTTTCTTCATGTCTACTTGTATGCATGTGGCTAGGTTCAGCCTGGAAGTGTGAGCTCTCCTGTCTACCCTCAATGTTTTATGTGTCATAGTCTTTGCCTGGTCTTTGAAGCCACTAAATCTAAGCAGAAGGTGCTGTTTTGCAAGCTCTCTTGTGTCTGTTAGTGCTCTGTAGACTCACAGCTTCCAGACTCCCCCAAATCCTTGTCGCAGAAACAAATAACAGTTCCTGTGACTTTTGTCCATGACATTCTGCAAAGGAAAGCAAATGTATTACATAAAACTAGAATTTCTGTCCCTGGAAATCCAAAAAAGGGGAAAATTGTCTAATTAAGAGTGAGGTGAAGCTATGTTCATTCATTTTTAAGCTTAATAAAGTCCATGGGAAAGAGGAACTACAGAAATGTAAAGTGTTGTCATACCCAAATGTAACACTACCAGGAAAACAAATAAATGAAACACAAGTTCAGGTTACTGCAGCTCCACAAGCTATAGGTCACTCACTGATAAAAAATGAATAAAGTTTAAGTTGTCATAATTCACCTCTCACTGGCAATAAGCCAAAAGAAGGTGCTGTGAGTGATAATTGTGTAGCCCATGCAGGGTGACCTCACTTTGCCATGGTAACTCCACTTTCTGATGAAGCCTCCAAGGTGACCATTTTGGCAAGTTATTTAAAGCACTAACACGATGAAAATTGGTCCCATTGTGACTTCCTTAAAGTCATAGAAGAAAAGGTAACAACATCAGGCAGATAACCCAAGCCCAATGCCCACTTTTCTGCTTTTCTTAAGGAGCAAGCTGGTATCCAACAGAAAAATCTGATGCAAAAAGACCTGCTTAAGTACTGCTGCTACTTCAGATCCTATTCAACTAAGCTGTTTTAGTTTCCTGACAAACTGCAAATGATTTCTGCCTTTCTCAGAGTCTTGATGCATCGTATATTTGTAGCTACAGTTTCTGTGGGATAGGTCCATTTGGTTGGTTGTACAGCTCAGATCAGAGATTGTTTTAGATGAATAGAGCCTGTCACTTTTAAAGTAACAGCTGTTACTCACAAAATTGGACATTTTCCAACTAACCACTGTTATGAACGGAAGAGTAAATAGAGTCCATTTAGCAGAGGCAAGAAACTCAGCACTCCTAGAGAGCCACGACTGTTACAGGTGACAGCTGTCCTCTGAGTGGGAACTTAGGTCAGGTAACAGAAGTGTCCTCCCATCTGCTGCTTCCTCAACAATAATTATCAGCCTTATGCTTTACATTGGTGATTGTCTCAGGTAAATCAAGCCTTGACGTTTCTTGTCTGAAGGAAGGTCATGAAAATGCTAGCATGGATTTCTGCAAGTTGTTTATCCAAGCAGCTATGAGCTGGTGAAGCTCAGCCAAGGACATGTGTAAATCCTCACTAGAAGAGCTTTCAAAAATAGGTTACATGAACTCCTGTAAGGTGACAGCTCTGTTTGTTAACCTGTCCATGGAACAAGGAAACAGCTTCAGTATTCCTCTGTATCCTGTGATATCAACTAACTTGCTAAAAGATGTAGGTATATTGAAATGCTTAATAAACCAATGGGCCAGTCCTATTCCTCTCTGCGTAGCTTATATTCAAAGATCTCATGTTAGCTGGGACACAGGGATTTGGTGTAGCATTAACTGTGGTAAATATAATTGTGTCAAATGTAAAGTAGCCCAAGTGGAGACCTAAGCAATGTCTGTTGCCATTGACCTGATGAACACAGACAACTACTTCAGGTTGACAGAATCGTGTTTCTACATTATAAACTAGCTAGCTCCCACTGACTGAAAAACGGTCTACGTGACATGCTTTTATATAGATACCAAAATTTTAGACATCCACATGCAGTCATATGAATTCTACCCTATACACATCAGCGTAACACAATTTCCTTTGATCTAAACCAACATGAAGAGCCAGCGGCTCCCGCTTGGACAGTTACACTGGGTGGGAGAGTTTTCAGCCTACAGGGAAGCCTTATTGGTACAAGTCCTGCCACTGGAATCATCAGTGGGAAAACACCTCTGTGAATGAGAGATGCAGCATGGTAACAACAGATTTTCTATAAGTCCCGCAACATTTATTTTGCTGTGGAAAGAGCTCTATACACCCTATGGTCCCCTCTCTTGGCTTGGCTGCTTCACAGTTCTGACATTCCCCTGAGTTGTCTGCTGTGACCACTATCTAGAAGTGCTTTATCCTACATCCTATATTGAAAGATGTGACGAAGGGTCCAGGAATGTCATTCCCAAATCTTACTGTATTTATTCTCCCTGTGCTTTTGTTCTTAGTGACATTTACTAACAAATCTGTCCTAAGACTTATAGCCAGGATGTGTCTCGAACTTAACAACTAGGAGATTAACATTTTTGGAGGAAAGTATGTGTGAGTGAGAGAAACTGTTTTTTGCCTCCTGAAGATGCTATCAGATGGTTAATAAAATTGGCTCACTCAAAACGTTACATCTGTTTCAGTTCAACTGTCCCATATCATGGATGAGGAACTGAGAGTCATTAGCATGTCCAAAAGTGACATGATGAAACAGTTGAAGGAGTCTCTAAGCCCTCCAGCCAATGCCTCAACTACAGAGCCATCACTAAAGCAGGTCTAAGAAAACCTCCCCATAACTGTGTCTTTTTTATTCTACATGGAGGTCTTCCTATATCCCAGAACAGCAGTGCCTACTACAGAGCCCATTCTTCGGCAAAAACTTATCCCACACTGGATTTCCAAAACTTCATGTAGCAGTATGTCTTGTTAAGTGTTGTACATAAGAAAAAAAAAAAATAAATCATGAGCTCCATTTTAAAAGGACACGCCAGTCTCTAGCAATGTTCGTGTCTGAGCTTTAGTTTTGAAAGAGCTGAATGAAAGAGTGAAAAATCAGGGAGGGAAGTGCTCACGCATTGCTTTAGATTTTCTTTCTCAGTCAATGCAGAGCCAAAAAAGCCTAGTTATTCTCATACCTACCATATATACAAATCCAAGTGAAACAGGAATGGCAAATGAGTAGAATTTTGTCATCTAATTGTTGGTAACTCTTCTATTGAATAGTAAGATTTTACCAAAAAGTCCCTAAGATCAGATATCAACTTCAGAAAGGTTGTCGGCGACAGAATTTGCTCACGGGCATGCACTGGGATAGGCGTCCCAGAAGGATACTTGCGTCTGACTGTCTCCCAGAAGAGGGTGCATCAGAAGATCAGAAGGGTGCATCCGCATCATATATCCATACACTGACATTCTTCAGCTCACTGCATGAAAGTGCCTGAGCACTGTTTCACTTACAGAGCAGATTCCTTTCTGCAACACACAAAAGCATTCTTAGCTGAAACTCAACCCTGTATGAAGCATAATGAAATGGATTCCCAGGCTGCTTTTTTCTTCTCCTTTCTCAATGGCTAAACTATCATGTCAGCTAATTTAGAGGAAAAACGTACTGCAAACAAAGGGAGCAAAACAAATTATTTTGTTTTCACTTCAGATCACTTCCAATTTCTCAATTTAAACCGCATCCAAGATGCGCAACAAGTTGCAACTCTCAGCATGATTTTACAGCCACATCTGCTGGGGAAGGCTGTGAAAAGATGAACCCCCACCCACACTCTTGCTCTATCACTACCACCTCTGCAACATGGAACCAGTTCATCACTTGCTGAGAATGTGTTGGCTTTATGCCTTTTCCAGTGGCCTACCATACTTTTTAGAGGTCAGTCTTTATATCAAACTATAGGCCACACCTTGGCCACTACTTCTGCTGCCAGGTAAAGGAAAATGAGGCAATATCTCTTTGGAAATGGCCATGGCAGCATGGTAGCTCTGCTACAGATCAAAGAGAGGAGCAAGGAGAAATCTGTTTTTCTGCTGTTGTCCTGTTGGTTCCTATGCTGTAATGGTGAGCAATGACTCTACGCCACTGTCCACTCAGTCACTCCTGTTTCACTGTGTGATGATAAGCAGCTCTGTGGAAGAGTGAGGAAAGAGAGCAGCATGGGCAGGAAATGAGGGAGGAGGATTTGGACAGAGGAAGAATGTTAATGTGCAGCTGGAGAGGGATGTTGTTGGAAGAAAACAATGGTCAGGAGAAAAAACAAAGAGGGGGGGAAAAATCAAAATGCATATGCTTTCATTATTTAACCAAAGAATCCTGAGGACACTGATAGTAGTGTTTGTTGGTCCTCATCAGGTCAGTGTCTAGCAGGACCTGGAGCCTTTAATAAAGACCATCAGCAGCATTGTCCTCTGCCCTGTTTTCATTGAATGTTTCACCAGGAATTTAAACTGTTTTAAAACTGTAGCTCCTGGAGGAAGCTGTTATCTGTGGATCTTACTGATAGCTTGAGCACAGAGGTGAGAGTTGTAGGGACAGAGTGGACACTGGGCTTTCTCCATCCATTCACCTTTCTGTCCCTCCATCCCTTCATTCCTCTATCCTTCCACCTCTTCATCTCACTTGACTTCCCCAAGGTCACTGGAGAAGAAAGCAATAGTGACAAGGCTTGGCTGGGCATGCCCTCTGTTGTGACTTGGTGAAGGAACACATCCTTCCTTAGGCCTGTCAGCTATTTCTTCCACTGTTGCAGTTTTTTTTTCTCTAGTGGAGATGATAAGACAGAGAAAGAGTAAGAATATAGCATAGGCTTCAAATCAACGTATAGAGCAAGTTCAAAGCAAACCCAAGGAGGTTCATTGTGGAGCTGGGGAGCTCTTCACCAGACGATGTTGTAGGTGCTGAAAAATAGCGAGTATTCATGGGCACGTTCATGCCAAGAGAGCCACTGATTTTACAAAACACGCAGAAAACACCTGCAGGTTGGGAAATCTCTGAACATCAAGTGGTTGGATGTCAGAAGAGTAATTTAGAGAAATAAACACGTTGACCTTGTTTTTATACTCAGTATCACCCTGGACCACTGTCAGAATCAGGACACTAGTCTACACTATAGCTAATGTGGCCTTTCTTATGTCCTTCTGTTAGCCCAGGAACTGTTACATCCTTCATGTAAGCAATTCCCCTCCTCCCTTCAGTGCACACACAAACACACAACCCTTCATTCCAACAGACAATTTTTGGTCTTTCAGTATGACCCATCTCTTCCCATTAATATCATCCCAACCCCTGACCTTTAATGTCGGTGTCATGACAGTCCCTCAGATCCCTCATTCCAGTATTGACCCAATATTCAGCTTCCACCATCATTTCAATCACTCAAAGTCTCCAGGGACTGTGACACCAGATGCAAGTTAGTCCCAGTAATGTCTTCGACCCTTCTGCCTCAGGCCCCACATGAAGAACCTCAGATTCCGAAAGTCAGGTCCAGGAGGTGGTAGAAAAGTGTGAAAGCAAGGAAACATGATTTGGGAAGGGAAGAATAAGCGAAATAAATCTACAAAGCCAACAAGATGTCTTATCTTCTGCTACTTCAAAGTCGGGGTTATTTTTTTTCTCCTAGATTACACTTGTTTTCATAGTTGCCAGTGCCAACACATACTCTCAAGAAGATGCTTTTAAAGCTCTTTTTGCTTCATAAAATGCTATTTTTGTTGTGAGGTGTAATGAGTACCTAAGAAATCTCTTGTACCCCTGTCAATGACAGATATCTATCTAAAGAAGATGCCTTTTCTTAGGAAACAGCATCAGCTCAGTCCAAAAAGGTCTATGATACAAAATTGCTTCCAGTAACTTGGAATATCTTTATCTTAGAAGCTGTTGACGTAAGGCATTTTCTGTAACAGGGAACATGTGCAACATTTACATGTTGGCTTCGGGCATCTTATTTACCAGTTTACAACCTGTTTGGGCTTTTCTTGCCTACAGGATTTCGCCCCACTTCTTCCCCAAACAACCATGTCTTCAGACATCATATGTGTTAGGATTGACCAAATGCCATTGACATGTTTCTTGTGCCGGAAGGGAGGTGTAATACCCACCCAGTACCTATTCAAGCACAGTAATTTGATCATTGCCATCCTGGTATTTCAGTGTGTTCCTGCAGGCTCGCAAGAAATTGTTCATTCTGATGGCAAACACCACCACAGAAGCAAATATTCCCTTTCATGAAGCATTGCCGGGCATGGCTCTTTTTTTCTAAAAATGGCTCTTTAATAGGTCTCTGAGATCCTGAAACCCAGTCAGGGATGTGTGTGTCGGGAGGGGATGGGGGGCAAGCAGCCACCCTGATTAATAGGACGATGATGAATTGTGTGCATGACCCAAGCCATTGCTCGTGTCTTTTCAATCTCAATCTGAGAGCTGCCTCAGCAGAGCAGCCATCCGGGCAGGGCACTGGCAAGTCACAAGGCTCCAAAAGATGAACTTTTATGGGCAGAAACAATGGTTATTTTTAATCTGCCTCACATTTCAGGGCTCTGTGCTGCTTTCCCTGCAGCGGGGAGAGGGAGGTGAGACCTTGCCAGCTATCTGCTGGCTGCAGCAAGATCACACATGCAGGTCCACACTCAGAATATTTATTAAATAGGGCAAGAGTGAGAAGAGACAGCACATGACATGCAGACCAAATATTGGCCACAGAGGTTGCAGAGGTCGTCACAGGTCCGACAACATTTTTAAAAGCTTCTTGGCAAGCTTTGACTGCAGACTTGTGCTTGTTCTGCATCCAGCTCTTTGGCCATACATTGGAAAGGTAAGAAGGACACAGGCTTGGGCACTAATTTGCCACTGGCTGGACCACTGCCATCTTAACTTGAAGCAATTTTGTCCCTGTCCCAATCCAATATCGAGAGGATTTTGTTACGATCCCAAGAGCAAGATTAAAACGCTAAAATCAGTCAAATATTGCACAACCTTTTAACTTTATTTTCAACAACCAGGGGAGAAAAAGTGGGGAAAGGCAAAGGGGAGGTGAAGGGGAAAAGGGGAGAGGGATAAGGGGAAAAAAGATCAAGAAAGTGGAAAAGAAGAGAAGAAACTAGCTACCACCTCCAAGTCTGATGTTGTTTCACTGACTCTGTCTGAGGTTTTCAATCATTGCAAGCTTCCAGGAGACTGGGGTCCAGGAGAGACACAAGGCAGGGAGGAGGGGAAGAAGAAGATAAAGCCCCCCCGCCAGAGAGCATGTGCTGCTTTTTTATGGGGCTCTTCCGCTCATGAGCAGACATGGGGTTCCTGCCAGACCTGCGGTCCCCCTAGAAGCCGCCTTCTGCTCTTTTTGCACCTTTGTGCCCTGCGCAGGCGCATGAGGTAGTTTACCTCCAAATTGTGGAAGCGATGGTTTTTCCAAGGTAGAATGTTCAATGCCAGAAAACGGTGGTGTGGCGGCAATGTCAAGACAAAACCACATTTAGTATCGGTTCTCTACAGTCCCCTTTCAGGTAGCTCTTTCCCAGACAATGTCTAAATATCATTTGAGGAGTAGCACTGGACAGGGACTGTTCCCAAAGGGCAGAATGAATCGCCCATTTCAGATAAGAGTGTTTAATCATATACATGTCAACTTCTTATGTGTCCTCCGGATCAAAGAATGGACTTTGACCCTTATTTACCTGTAAAACATTGCCATAAAAACTGGACTCTAAACCCAGCTGAATTTATTTTAGGATAACTATTATAGCCCAGTGGTATTTCACAGAGGAAATTAAGGAGAAAAAAAAAAAAAAAAACTTCTTCCTCCAAAGACTCAGACTACACCACTAAAGTCAAAGAGGAACCAAAAAAAAAAAATGACAGCCTGAGGCGCTGCAGCTTTGGTTCCTTCCAGTAATGACTATCAATGATATGTCTACAAACTGTGTCAGCTTACCTGGGTATTCCTATGGTTTACCACCACTCTACCACTTGAGAAAGATCTCAGACTTAACCAAACATTGCAGGGCTACATTTCTGTGTGACAACCCCACTATATATGCAGTGACACTATGGCCGAAAGATATGTGCAACTAGGACAAACATGTCCTTCTCCATGTACAGTACCTGGATTGAACTCACTATCTGCATACATTTCATCCTGAGACAGTTTTCTGTCCACACCCTCCTGTGCTACCTTCTGGAGCTGTACCCACCCAAGCGAAGTGTGTAGCCTTGTGCTATTGACAATAGGAGATCAAGGCAATAATTCCTAAATAATCATTGAATCATAGAATGGTTTGGGTTGGAAGGGACCTTTAAAGACCATCTAGTCCAACCCTAAATATCATAGGTAGCATAAGACTAAAACTCCAGATAATCTGGTCTAGAGTCATACTTTTAACTCCTTTACCCTTTGCCTGTCTAGATCCACACGTTCTTGCACCCATCTCCTGCTCTTTCAACCTTGTTCGCTGTCAGACTATCACCATTGGTGGCCCCAGTTCTTATTTCTTCATCTGGGCTGCTCAGCCCCACTCCTAGCTCTTGTCAGCACCTTCTACTCCTTGTCTTGACCATTTGCAGACCTTCAGGCCGCTGTCGCGTGCTGGGCGGCGGCGGGGCATGACGGGACGGAGCCGCGATGGGACGGACGGTCGTGGAGCTCTTTTACGATGTGGTGTCCCCTTACTCCTGGCTGGGGTTCGAGGTGCTCTGCCGGTACCAGCACATCTGGAATATTGATCTGCGCTTTCGTCCAGCTTTCCTTGGTGGCATAATGCAAGCAACTGGTAACAAGCCCCCAGCAATGTTGCCGAAGCGTGCAGAATACATGCTGAAGGATATAAAAAGGATGGCAAAATACTACCAAGTCCCTGTAAAAATTTCAGAAGATGACTTCCAACGTGTCCTTGGTAAAAGCAGTCTTGGGGCCATGCGCTTCATCACAGCCATTGATATGACACAACCACAATACTTGGAACCTTTATCTAGGGAGTTCTGGATACGTTTTTGGTCACAGGAAGATATCAGTCAGCCGGAGAATATATTGTCTGTTGCAGGACAGGCTGGGATATCATCAGAGGTTGCCCAGAAGCTACTTGGAATTATTTCATCCCCTGCCGTGCAGAACCGACTGA
>JMFS01065959.1:0-10965 GCA_000699545.1 Podiceps cristatus
TTGACCGAGCTAAGGGAACACTTGCCGTGAAACTGGGGGCTCCGCGCTCTGAGTTGTCCTTTCCAAAGATGACTGCGTGGAGCGGGGCACTTAATGAAAGCCCCTGATGGGAGCAGGTTTATTTTTTACAACAATAAACCCTTCTCTGGGAAGGATTTAATCCTTCCCGCGGTGGGTGGTGGCAGCATTAATAAAGGCCGTAGAGTTAGGGGGGGGCAGCCAGCACTAGGAGCGGCCCCTTTGCCAGGGCACGGGGAGAAGCAGGAGCTGAGGATGGTGAGACAACGTAAAAATTGTCTGCATCTGCGTGAAGCGGGCTGGAAGCAACACAAGGAAACGAGACGATGACATGTTTGCAGATCCAGGAAACTTCGTGGTGATAACAAACAAACAGCCCAAACCCAAAAAACAAACAACAGACCCGTGGAGACATGAGTCTTGTTTTTTTCTACTCATAATTTTGAAATAAGGACATTTATGGGGCATTTTGTAGCCTTCCCATATTTTTTTTTTTTTTCAAGGATTCTCGTTAGATTATGGAACAGTGCCTCAGAGTTTGAAACAGTGTGAGTTACATATCCAGATAATGAGTCTTAAAAAAAGAAATCCCCAAAATGTGTTTTTATGTTAACATTCAGTGCACGTGCTCATGTTTCGCTGGCACAAATGATTATGAAAAATGAATTTCAAAGTAAACTGCTAAAGTATGTGAAATAACCCAGCTTTCTCTTAGCAAATAAAAGTATTTGTGCCAAAAGTACCTTTGAACTCATCCTATTAGAGAACAGTAAAAAACATGAAGTGAGACTGTAGACAGTCCATTGAATTAGAGGGAAAAATAATTGGATAATAAATAATTAGAACTGTCATCTGTCCATTGATATTCTGAGTGGAAAAAAATACTGCCAAAAACCCAGTACATAACTGCATTTGCTAAGTAAGGTAATTAATAATTATTGGTTGAGGCCTAATAAATCATGACATTCATAACTATGGTGTTTCCAATGGGCAAGCGCGAGCCAGCACTCCCCTATGCACACTTGCTAAGCAATCTACTTGTCGTAAGGAAACCATACCCTGTAGTGATTGTGCTTGTCAAAAAGCAAAGATGAGGGATGTCTTTCCTTTCCCCCAGGCTGTTTCCGCAGAACATATTTGTTCCGTCTTTCCGGCTGGGAGTCAGTGTCTCCGGTCCCTTCTCAAGACCTCACTTGTCAAATGAGTCCTGTCTCTTTGAAATATTTATACATACTACATCACCTATATTTCACAGCTACGTTAAGAGGTAGACAGTCTCTGGGACAGATGTGATGTTCAAAGAGAGCAAATCATATATAGCACAATGTCACCAGGCAAGAGACGATTGAAGAACTGTGTGAGGCCAAGGTCCAGTTGCGAGAACATTAATTCTCCTTGTGTCAATGTTTTCATGCCGTAGTCTGGTGCAGTCTGTCATTTATTTCTTTCCTGGGATGATGCAGCTATCTGTGGGCCCCAGTGATCTCTTGAGCTTGTGGCCTGACATTTCTGTCACCTCTTTCTTGCTCATTTTCTTTTCAGCACCTCATCCAAGAATGTCTCCAGGATCTCTGAAGTTTGATCTCTTCCTCCCCTCCCTCCCTGCACACACGCATGGAAGCGAGTGCAGCCCAGCTGGAAGCTTTGCTGCAGCATTTCCCTTGCTATGGCTTATTAAAAGGGAGTAGAAATAGAAAGTAGGAAGGGAAAAAGAACACAACAAGGCACCTTAAAGGCCATGGGCAAAGCCAGGGTGGCCTCAAATGCTGCAAGAGAGGTGAGAGTTGAGAAGGGGAGAGACAGAGGACTCTGTAGCATTGCAGCAGAGCTGTTAGCAGGGAGATGGGAAAACAAGGGAACTCTAACTGCAGCACAGCTCTGCACCGAGGAGCTGAGCACACAGGGTTGCTCCTGCGACGCTGCTGTGCCGGGCTGTACTGGGGCAGGGGGCAACAGTGTGGCACAGGGCCAAGGGTCTGACCCAAGGCAGCAAGAGAGGCAAAAGGGGAACTGGGAAAGGCAAGGGGCGGGGGAGCCTTGACAGACTGCTGTAGACAAACTAGGGCCAACGGCACCAAGCAAAGCACCACAAAACAAACTACTGGAAGATGGGAAAGCATGGGCGAAGCTACAATGACAGGATGCAGTCAAACGGTCCACTGTTTTCTTTCTGTTTAATTGCTCTTCATAGGAAAACTGTAAAAAAACCCTGCTAGTTTCTCATTCGAAGTGCTGGAGTCAGCATCTCTTTGGGGAAAAATTATTCCCCTAGCCCAGAGCAGAGCTTCCTACCATCCTTAAGGCTAGGCTGGTGCAGCTTCTGCCCTAGATTCTCCTGGGTCTCTCCTGCTTCCAGTATGAAGCGTGCCAAGATAGGGCTGTAGATCCCAAGGGCTCTGCTTTGCTGTCCTTGGTTCTCTGCATTTCCACTCCAGAGAATACACCTATGCTGTGTTCGCTTTCTTCCCAGATGCATTTTACAGCACTAGTAGTACCTCTGAGCCTCTTGTGTATTCTCTGCTTTTTTGATTAGCTCCCCTCATCACAGAGAGTGGTACTGAGTGATGAAGAGGGAGTCCATCTCCATTCCTCACCCAAAGTATTCATCCCGCCTCAGCTTTACCACCCTTCCTCCCTGCGCTTCCCTGATGGAGCCAGCCCCGGGGACATGCTGGGATTTCTGGCAGCTGGTTTCTGTTGTATCAGATTTTGCTATTCCTGCCTTTACCCAATTCTACTTTGACAAACTTCTGTTTCCTGCTTAAGGTTTACGTGAAAGCCATCGCAATCCCTTGCCCCTGTGATCTCAATGTGTGGCCACTGTTCTTTCCTCAGCTCAAGTGCTCACACACACACCATGCCACTTCTTGGGCACTTCAACTCAACATTTTCTAACAATCTCTATGCTTTTTAGCCTATATATCTAGTGTGCCAGAGATCCTGCTGTTTTTTGCTCTTGTGTTTTAAGACAGATTGGGGCTGGCATAGGGGTACAGACAAGTGTCTCAGTAACACTGGGAGCGTCTTTTTCCTGTTTCGCCCTTTCTTTGATCTTTTTTTTTGTTTTTCTTCCCTCTCTCTGCCTCCTTCTCCTCTTGCATTCATGCTTTCTTCTTCTTTCCCGTGTCTCAGCAACACTGGGAGCGTCTTTTTCCTGTTTCACCCTTTCTTTGATCTTTTTTTTTTTTGTTTTTCTTCCCTCTCTCTGCCTCCTTCTCCTCTTGCATTCATGCTTTCTTCTTCTTTCCCACTCTCCCTTTCATGAGTAAAAAGTGAGTTGAAAAAATGTCAAGCTGGTGCTGGTCAAAGGAACTTGTTCTCCCTTTCTTCCACTTCCTTTCATTGCCTCAGCCTCCCTCTCCCAGCACACGTCTCCCTGAGTGCAGTGGAGAGGGGTGCTTTTGCACAGAGAGCACATACAAAGGGCTGGGCATGATTCTCCTCTGTTCATGCTCTCGGCCATTGCCAGGGAATGGTGCATCGATTGCAGGTCTTGGCAGTGCCAGGCAGATGATCTGAAATGTGTGATCTCTGCCCTGCAGTGGAGGTGGTGGTGCTGGGGAGGGTAAAGGAGCTGCTCCTGAAGCAGAGGCCTTCAGCCAGAGGGTTGTGTTTGAACCAGTTGTAAGCACTCCCAGGAGACTGTGCTACTCGAATTTCCCATGAGAGCTTTTAAACACAACTCACAGTGTGGGGATGATTGATTGTCATGAGTCAAAGTAAAATCTACATGGACAACTCTCAGATGGGACCTTGCTGTTTAGACCTTGGTGGAGACAGCCTTTGGCCACAGACAGCACATTCTGTCTCCCATAGCCTGACACCAGGAGGCCATCCTGCAGGGTCACTTTTGTGGGAGTGCTCAGGTAAGACTCACATGCCTTGAGACCACTTGTTGGTAAGAAAACACCACAGCTAGTACCTCCTACTTTGATTGCCCAGTGGCCAAACTCCTTTTTTGGGGGGGATCCTTGCAATACATTGACTTGATCAATACATTGACTTAAAATTGCACACAAGAAGTGCCTCAGTCTTTGTTTATCCTCAGACAGAGTTGCCCTCACTTCAGGAAGGTGAGCATCTGTGTTTTGAATGTAAAAAGGCGGCCGCAGAGAAAACTATTTTTCTGCCAGAGTCTCTCCTTCCTACTGATCCCAGACCATGAGAGGCAGGAGAGATGGTTACAGAAAGATTCAACAGTGTGCCAGGCAGGCTGCAGACAAGAGCGTGCAATTCAATGCCTGAAGTAGTAGCCCCCTTGCTTTCTGGGGGGCCATACATTGTTCATCTGTGGTACTGCTCTCCTCCGGCCTCTTACTGTAACATGACAATGAAAAAAAAAATTGAAATCCAAAGCTGTCAGGAGCTTATGTACACTGCCACTGTCCAATTAGCTTGGGCAGTCAGACCTCTACTGGTATGGGCTGTGTTCCACCTGGGAGAACGGGCATGGAGTCCCCAGCTTGCCTGGGCACCGCCTGCTATTTTAGCTGCAGATACCTGAGTCAGCCCGGTTCCCAGTGGAGGCTTCCTCCTGCTCTGTTTTTGGCAGCTTTCCAAGTTTTTGCTATTTCCTTTCACTACCACAAATCTACTCTCAGGGTCTGACCCATCTTCCCTCTACCCGGATTCCTTCCAGGACAGTTATAAATAAGCACAGTTTCACCCCGACTTTTGCAAATCCTGGGGCCAGAGCTCTTGTTGGAAATGTAGTGGCCCCAGTGCAAGTATCTCCTCCAGAGGTACTCAAAGCTGAATGGGGACAGTTGTGTTTTAATTCAAAATAACTTTTATGGCCTGTTTCACTGCCACACCTTGCTCTGCTCGTACTTATAGCCCAGGGTGGCAGGTGAATCCATCAGGTTTCCAGGCTCCAGGAGAGAAGGCGAGGAGCTGCCTCACTGGGCAAAACATGTCTCAGTGCCACTAAACTTCCCTGCTTTGGGTCTGTCAGCTGGTGAGGTCTGAAGGGATTGAGTACTGCAAGTCTTTTCCCCGTGAGGGAGGACTCACTGATCTGCTCATCTGGGTCTCTCGGCCCTCACTGCAGAAACGCTCTGCAGAAACGCTATTTCATGTCAGAGTTTTGACCCCGTATGAATTTAAGGAAACTTGGATGCCTGAAGTCCAAGTGTCAAAATAAATGTAGAACACAAAAAAAGAAGAGTAGTTGGCCCGTCTGGCTTAATCCAAAAGCCTTTTTGTGACCCAAATCTAGCCCATGGTGCAAAACTAGCTCATAAAGCTCAGCTTCTCCGAGTCTGAGAATGAAGCCTCTATGGACAACTTGTGCAGAACCAGTTTCCTTCTGGGATGCTATATATAGTCTATGAGGTACCCTTACAATTTCCTATTGCCTCTTCATTTTTAGGTGTTGTTGACCACTGCTGGAGCGCTCTTGACTCAAGAATCCAGTGATTTTTGTCTTTGTGTGAACCTGTATGCACATACATGCACATACACACATATCCTTTCCACTCCTCTCCAGTGACACACTACCGCTACATTTTTAACAAACCACCTGTTCAAGTCAAAATATTTTAAATAATTCTTTGCACAAATCCAGAAGTTGCAAAAGAAATGTTCAAAGAAGAGAAAACATTTGGAGCTGTGCCTGCTGAAAGGATGCTTTAAAACACAACACTCTCCCGCAGGGGTTGCTGCTCCCTCCTTACCTTTGGGGTGGGTCTGAACCACAATTCCATGTTGCCTCTGTGCTTAAATATACTCACATCCTTGTGAGGCACAGTGACATCCTTGTCTCCTCTATAATTTGGTCCATTTTAGAAAACCTAGGGTGAAAGGCTCTGTTTCAATTTACCATGACCATTTATAACACAAATGACCATTTATAACTCTGGCAAACCAGAGTTAGAAGGGCCATTACTGTAAAACCAAGTAGCATGAGATGGTACATGCAAGAAATTAACAGAAAAACCCTATTGGGAGGAAATTACAGAAACATCGACCGCATTTACCAACGTGTTTTTCATTTCAGCCTCTCTAATCATGTTAGAAAAGCTGGGGCTGGGGCTAGCTGGGGACACGATACAGGCGCGCGGGTGCTGGGCAGCACTGAAGCGTTGCTGGTGGGGAGGCATGGTTTACCAGCAGAGCCCTTCCTGCCAGCGCCACCCATCTCCCCGCTGCTCCCAAGCAAAGCGACACGCGGATCCGCGCTCACACAGATGGGTTTTGCTGGCATAGCTGTCTCAGTCATGAATTGCACCCCTGATCAAAAGTGAGTATCGGGGAGCGCTCCCCTGCGCGAGGCAGGGGGATGAAACACGAAGTCGAGGCGTGACTCACCCAAATTCAGACAGCGAGGCAGGGACATGGGCAGAGCTGGAAGAGAATGCTTTCTTCCCTCATTTCTCAGTGCGGCTGCAGACAGACAGCATTGCCACTGAACTGTGTATTCCGATGTATAATTACTTGCTTATTAGCTGGCTAGCTCATCATGCCAAGAAAGTTAGCGGGAATGTGGAGCAAAGACTTTCTCCTCTCCCTGTCTTTCAGACCAGGGAAGAAACGACAGATCATACAACCTGCTGGGAACCTCCACCTCCTCCACCCTTTATAGGCAGGCAGAGGTTGAAGTTTGATTGATGTCTCAGTTACATCTAGTCCTCAGAAGAAAGAGAAAAAGAGCTAATCATGCTAGCCTGATACTAGAGCCAGGGATGCTGATGGCTGTGGCTATTACTGCTTCCAGAATGATGTACTGGGCACCTGTGCCTGATGGGTGACCTCGCACTGAGCCATGAAGATGTTGGGAGCAACCAGCTCTACCACACACCATTTCCCAGTACCTCACGGGGGGGGGGAGGAATCTAACATAGAGTGGCAACCTGAGGTAACGCCAAATACAGGGCCACTGGAGTCAAGATAGGGCTTGGTTTACCTGGTGTATAGGTGGCGCTTTTAAAAAAGCTTGAAACTATAGTCCTCTCTGTTGCAACCTCCCTCTAGGGACTCACCAGGCGCTGCAATATTTTCATGCACATCCCCTCATGTCTGGAGCATTGCACACTCACCCCGTGGGTTTCCCATGGAGCTCCCCAGGTGGCTGAGCAACGGTGAAAGATGAAGTGATTCTTCTTACTAAACCAACCCCTGCACCCAAACTTCCCTGGGAAAAACAGGTAAGGGTTTTGAGTAACAGCAGCAGACTTCCCTATTAGCAAAGTCAAGCAGGAAAATTAGTGGAAAATAGCATAATTTTTTATATGGACCAAATCATTCATAGATTACAGAGACAGAAGGAAACACTGCTGGCCTGACCTCCTCTTCTAATCAGAGTGCATTGTGAGGAACAACCTCCAGTCCTGATTTCTGAGAAGCTTATAATAAACCATTCATTTGTATTTCACACAAAGCAGTGCCATATTCCATCAGGATGCACAAACCAGTATTCTTAAGGAACAATACGCATTTGGGATTGGATTTACAGCTGTTCAGTAGCCCTCAGATCTGCAGGTAAATCACAATATCTGACTGGCTGGAAGGTCTCATGGCATATGACACTGGCACAGAGGAATAAATGCCTCTGATTTTCCCCATCTGATTTTTCCCGGTCTCTGGCATCAGGACTGAGGGAGACAGGAGCCACATCTCCACCCAGCTTCAGGAGGGACTGGGGGAGCCAGCAAGATTCAGGAGAGAGGGAGCAGCTGGTGGAAGAGAGGAAGCCAGGGCAGGACTGACTCAGGAATTAATGGGGGCAGGCAGAGAAAGGAGAGGGTGGGAAATGGCCTGGGGGAGAGGTGAAAGAGGGGCACTGGGGCAGTTTGAAGCACGGGAAGAGAAACAAGGACAGATGGAAAGATGGTGGGGGCAAGTGGACAAACAAAACTTGGGGAAAGCCAGGATGTAAGATGGCACTGCTGCAGCATCGCTGGAGCCGGGACTGATGGCCCCAAGGGGGAGGCCGGGCAAGGTCCCCAGGACCTGGCAGCTCTGCCCCTTCTTTCTGCACAGTCAGCTCTTCTTTTTGTCCATCCCACCTTTTGGCAGCCCCTCACCTGCTTCACACCCCACCAGATTTCCCTTAGGGTCCTGCCCTTGCAGGGAGACGGAGGGGTTGGAGGAGCCGATAGGGAGGCGAGGGAGGAAGAGGGTGAAATGTGCCTCCCCTCTGCCCGAGGAGCTGGTCCAGCTGCCCTGGGCGTACCTGGTCTTGGGGGTAACGTGGAGTTGAGCCATCTCAGCTGACACGGGGTAAGCTCATCCCTGCTCCAAGCTTCCCATGTGAGGTGTCTCATGTTAAATACTCTTCTTTATTCACCATGTCTGGAAAAAGTACCTCTGAGCCCTTGAAAACAGCAGACATTTTGATGGAAGATGCCTGAGAAAGAATATTTTACAGGAGCCAGGAGATGCCTGTCTCTCTGGAAAATGAGCATTGGACGATCAAGAAATTACCAATAAAAATTTCTCATATTAGCACTTTTTTTTTTTTTTTTTCCCTACTTGCTTGTCTTGGTGGAGAATCACATTTCATTTTCAAACTGCAGTTCTACATTTATCATCCCTGATTTAGTAAATTGCTTCTTGCAGAAGCAGTGTCTAACCTACCTTTATTTAAGACTTTTGCAGGATAATGTGTTTATCTTGGACTCAGAGAGGGTCACAAAAAAAGTGGCAGATGCTGCAAACTTATTGAAATGGAGGTAATGTAAATGATTTTAGAATCAAAATATTCCTCCTCAAGTAGCTTAACACTTCCAGAAAATATTGTATTGTCAGTGAGACTTAAATCTAAAATCTTGAAGCAAAACCAATTTTATTGTCTTTCTCCTTCTTTATTTTTTCCTTAACAGGGATCAAAATCAACTTTTCAATAAGCCTCTCTTTATAGTCAAAATAGAAGGAGGTGAAGATACCTCCAGAATCAGCATTGGCTCAAGGCTTATCAGCAGTGTAGGCAAAATTTAATTTTGCAGCCCGGGGATTTTTTCTTCACCCTTGGGTGGGCAAAATTCAGCTGTGTGGCAGCCACAGAGTGGGTCCCTCCCGGGATGTGTTTCTCCTTTTCTGCTCCCTTGATACCGCACAGCTCGGGGGAAAGGCTGGACGGTCGGCTTGTGCCCACTGCAGCTATGGCCATCCTCATCTCGTCCAGCCCCGGCAAACCGGGGTGCTGGTTGCCCCCGGCAGGCTCCCACCTTTGGCAGCCGACGGCTTTGCCCGTGCCTGAAACCAGACCTGTCTGGAATGAGGTAAGAGAAACTCGAATCTGCAAAGCCAAATCTGGAATCATTATCTTATAGCTGTAAATGTAGCCTCCCACTTAGATGAAAGGATGCAGGTAATGGGGTTATCTTGTATAAACCAAATTCTTCTGCCCTATAAACTGTAGCCAGTATGCATGACGCATTCTCACTGTGCTGGGCTGGAAAGGGGGTGTTGGAACGGGGGTGGCTTACTCACCCCAAGCAGGAGAGGATGTCTCCTGTGCCCTTAGCGCGCACACCTAAACTTCAACGGATCGTGACATTCACACATATGCCCCTTCCATTTGAGCTCCATGGGAATACAATTAAGCTGATGATTTCCAGTGAAATCAATAAGAAAGGTAGAGGGCATCAACAAAATCATTAATAATTCCTCTCAATTATAATCTAGTTTCTTCAAATACAGCTGTTGCTGGAGCCTCCAGCCAGAATTAATGATACGGAAAATCTGAAGGACAACAAACAGTATATTTGTGAGCTAGAGGGATGTGAACAAACAGTAAACAAAAAGGAAAATGTCAAAGGGGTTAAATCTTTAATAAACTACTGCTCCAATATTGTTTGGTAAGCTCTCCTTCAGATGTTTCACAAATATTCTCCCTTGCTTTCAGAGTCAGACTGGTCTTTTTCAAGCCAAACACATTGCACAAGACAAAATTGTAGAGGAACTTTAATGGGCCTTTAAAAGAAATAGATTGTAACCTTTTTCTTACATTTTAAAAGCAATAACATGAATGCAAGATTACAGATTCCTTGTAGCCGGGATTCCTCATTCCTCGTAGGTACACAGCCTATCTTGTGTTCAGCGTGGAACTCACTGATATTCAGTAATTTCTGCTGTTTATAAAGTGAATCAAGTAGGTACATTTTGCAATTGTTAATACTAAGGGTAATAATATACACACACATGTGCGTACACCCACATAAGCACAGAGAGGTTAATACCGATCTCAAAATGTTTTGTATGGCAGAAAGAACACAAAAACATTGTGAGCAGAGTTGTTGGAAGACAGTAACAGCTAAAGGGAATTTTGTAGTCTTGGGCACAAGAGTGCAGGATTTAATCTGTGTTCATCTGTCCACCCTGGGCAAACACTCTATTTACCTCTTTTAAAGTAGTTTATCAGGTGCTTTGGAATGAAAAAGGCTACAACCCCTGTAGATCTTAAATAAAGTAGCCAACAATGAAGATGAAAAATGCACATTTACAAAGCCAAAGAAGGAAAGGGTAAGTTTTCTTAGACCTGATGGCATGTCACAGGTGTGTTTTTGTGACTTTTGGACTTGCCAAGAGTGACTCAAAATGCAGAATTCTAATCCCCCCAAAACACAGAGACAATCACTCACTGATGAAAGGGAAATGCTGAATTCCCAGTACCTAGCCTTCTCCAGGAAAGCCTGTCAGCTGTGTAATGCAAACTAATCTGTTCCAAGCATCAAGCTTTTTTGTTTCTTGCCCTGGTTCACATATATACACACATCCAGTGGGAGAGAGAGAGACAGAGAGAGAGGGAGGGGAGAGAGAGGACACATCAACACGTATCAATGGCTGTTGGAAGAAAATAGCTAATACATGGAGCTGGAGTCGGAGAAAGGTGGGACTACTCTGGAATTCTTTTGGCGAACTGCGGCCAGGATCAGTCCAGAACTATCAGAAATAAAATACTGCACAGAAGACAAAAACCAGGGCATGTTTTTAACCATCGGGGGG
>JMFS01065960.1:0-21240 GCA_000699545.1 Podiceps cristatus
CATTCTGTGATTCTGTGATTCTGTGATTAAAAGTTCATAAATTTTATATATGTAATCTTATTTTGAAACGTTAATATGTATTTTGAAAGTTGATATAAAAATTAAAAAATAAAATCTTCTTTCTTTACTTCTTTTATACTTTACTACTTAACGTCCTTGGTGTTTTCTATTAAAAGTTATCAAATTTAAGTCTTCTGGAGAAAGTGAGCAAAAACCCACAGAAACATACAAACTCGTTTCCTTATTTCTTGAAATAAAGTCTTTATTTCCTTGTTCTTTATTCAGTGTTTAGTACCTATCATAAATAAAAGCTTTATTCATGTTCGTATATTGTTCTGAAGGGTTTTCATTGGTCCGTGCTATTTCTTTGCTCAAGGTATCACTAAGACTAAGAACTTGACTGCATTTTTAAGTGTGAACTTGACTGCATTTTTAAGTGTTAATAGGCCTGCAAACCTACACTGGTCCAGAGAGAATAGTCATATATACTCCTTGAAAGAGATATATATCAGATTAATGTGCAGTACTTTAGAAAAGTATACCGTATCTGTTTCATACTCCATATTTTTACTTTCAATTTTGACGCATCAGTAAATATCCCATAAAAATCCCCAAATATGCAATACATAATTAAAAACCTGATGTCTAGTGAATTCAACAGACATTGATCTCAATGAGGTCTCAATTTCACCATCCCAAAGGGTTTTCAACATACAAAACTGATAAACCTGAAAATTTAAGGATAAAAAACACTCCTTAAAATGATCTCATCACTGGGACCTGATATACTATTCATTCTGTTGACTATGTAGCGAAAACTGCAGACTGATCACTCTTTTGACTTCTTGAAAGTTCTTATGTGTAAATGAGCTGATTTACAATGAGCCAGAGGATACATGTATGCTAATTTTTAAGTTTATTATGTTTTTTTCTTTCTTCACAGCTTCTCAGAGAAAAAATGAAAGCAGCACCAAAGAAAAAGTAAAGTATAGTAAGATAAACATTCCTGAAACCTTTGTTATTACATTTTATGATGCTATAATTATACAGGTTATGAGACAATAATCCTGACCAAGATTATCGACAGGGGGAAAACGGGGTATGCATAACGTATTACTGTGACAAAAGAACATGAGTTATGACTGTCCTAAAAGGGCAAATAGGTGGATCTGCACATAGAGCCAAAGCAAATACATATTTGAGGAATTCAACCCACAGGCTGTAAGATTAAGAATGTGTGTGAAATACAAGGGCATTACCATGTGATTTGCCAATGTTCATCTGAGAGAATGTTTTGGTACTGTCACGTAAAAGATAAAGTCTGAATAAGACTGCTGATAAGACTGCAACAGAAAATACTCATAAAACAAAACAAAAGAGACACAAAATAATCTTGTATCCCTCTACCATGTTGATTCATGATTGAGTAGTGTCTCATGAAAAACTTCGTATTTTTCCAGTGGAAAGTTGTATACACTGCACTTTCTTCACATAATGTGATTTATGTAAATGAAATAGTCCACATTGGAATAATTATAGTTTGCTGTAGCTAGAGTGTCTCAGGTATTTGATTTTAAGCTTAGGACTTCAGTCCCCAACATTGACACATTTTAATTAATGAGGATAGATTTCATCCCTTTGCAAAAAAAGTAAATCTTAAGGCCTCTGCATTTCGGAAATCCTAACAATGTTTTTGAAAGTCTATGTACTGCATTAGATATTGTGGGAAGGACATGTAAACCCATTTGATTACATGTAAGATTTAATAAGAACATTAAACTCTTATAGAGATTTTTGGGGCAGGGTTTGAATTTAAAAACTGCAAATAAAATATGACTCTAAGTCATGACTCAAATCTGTATGCATTCGCATATAGTATACACAAATAATCTCTGGGCATCACTGTGTAAGAATATTTTATCCTATATAGAAAAGTCAGAACACATTTCAGAGTTATCTCAAGACTATGCTCAAGAAAGCACAACACAAATGCACTAGCTGAATGTAAGGACTTCCATCTGAAAACAGTTCAAGCAGAGAAAAATATAGTTTACTTTAGTCTACCTATCAGTATAATTTTATATCTTGATAACACTGAAGAGAAAATGCCAGATGTGGTGCTGAGGCATAAAAAAATGCTGAATAAGTTTTCCATTGCACAGAAATAATATACTGTGTCTTTTAACAAAGGGCTATAAATAGTGTATGATCAGGGATGTTGGAGAAGGCTGACTAAGCCAATTGCAATAGAAAGAACCAGTCAGCTAAGATTTAGTTAGGCAATGTTATGTAAACACTCATCTTAAGAATACAGAAAATGGACAGGTTAGTTGATAATTATAAAATTTAGAAATGGAACTGTTAACAATTGGAGATTTGTCCAGAAACCTAAAAGCTATTTAAGTGTGTGTCAAACCATAGTATCAATTAAAAGATTCATCTCCCAGTGCTTTTTTTTTTTTTGATGAGTTTCACATAAGCTCTGCAGATACTGCAGCTGCAAGTAGAGGGGTTTTGTGCAATGATTCACTTTTAAAATGACATCAAATTTCCATTAACCATAGTACTGTACAAGTACATTGATTGGAAGAAAAGTGCACTTTCAGTACATAAAATCTAGCCTCTTCTAATGTTTTGAATATTGTAAAAACATACCCAGGACTTAAATTCTAACTTCTAATATGTTCTGAATGCTGTAAAATCCTACCTAATGTTACACTATATTTCTTATGAAATAAAAATGAGAGGGAGAAAGAGGGAAATATTTATCCCCTTTTGCCCTGGAGATGTAACATACAGACACACGGAATTTTTATTTATATACCATAATTATAATTGTAATGAAGACATTATTTTGTGTAACATAATAATTTCATCCTTCTACCTACTATGCTTTTATACTTATTTTTTAACAAATTCTATTGAATCAATATAGTGAATTCTTAAGCTAAAAAAGACTTGTTTTTTCAACATAAAGACAAATTCATGGCTGACGTAAACTGATGTCATTACTTGAATTTAGTGAAGTGTTATCTAACTGAATCATTTTACACCAGCAAAAAATACCCCCTAAATGGGTATCTCATGTTTTAAGAAAAAGAAAACAGTAAAGTGGAAATAATAAATGAGCAACTGTGAAAGTTTTTTTCATGACATTGGATGCCATGATTTCATGTATAACTGATACCCCATTGCAAATCCCTGGTAATTTAAGTCACTGGGGACCTTCTGAAGAGCAAGATCCATAGAAATATCTTTTTTTTTTTTCAATTTATAACTTCATTTTAGATACCTCCTAAAAATAGTGACCATAAATAAAGAATATTAACTAAGTATTAGGATTTATCCTGTCCTAACTTACATCTAAATATGAAGCATCTAGGAATTAGAATGTTTCCTATAATGAAAATGAAGAGACATAGCTGCTTTTATAGCCATACACAGGGATTCCATTCATGTTATGTTACTACAGATTTTTCATATCTGACAATCTGAAAAGATGAGCCTGAATGGAATAACAGACACCTCCTATAAGAAAAGCAGACCTTTTTTTGAAAATGGTTGATTCACTACATTAGCAGCTAGTGTAGACTGATAAAAGAGGATTAGTAGAACTGAAGACCTGCTGCTGGGGAAGTGACATACATGTTACTGGTGTTTCAAAATGTGGGGGGTGTTATTTCGAACCTGTTCCAGTGACATCCAAAGGACTGACTGACTATTAGGAAATGGGGCACAACAGATACCCTCCTGTCTTGCATTTTCAAGTGTAGTTTCACCCAAAAGAAATCTAGTTAACAAATCCTGAGATTTTACAGTGGGTTTGTCATTACTGTTTCTGTGCAAATTAGCAATGCATTTCTGAAGCAAATCAACTAATTAACTCCACTCCCTGTGCTTTATTTTGCATCACAGAAATTCTTATCTGTATCAGCAGCTAATAGGCACTGAAATCATGGGTCTGGACTTGTGACAGAGTGAAGAAAAAAAATACCCTTCAGATGTGCATAATATGGATGTTGGGACCTCGGCAACTGCTACCTTACTCTATGAATTTCAATTTATTAACATACACTACATGCTATGGAAAGGTAGCCAAAGTGAACCAAAGCAGTACAAGTCAAGACAGTGGAGAGATTCACTTTAAAAGTATAACTTTGATAAGGATTAAATGCTGATGTACTCTCACCCTATGCTCCTGGATGAAAATTATGAGCCTGATTAGACAGTTTCACCCTAAACTCCTAGTAAAAATCTTGAATCTTTTAATTTTAATAATTCCAAAAGGACTTCTGTTCCCAGGATGTGAAGCACAATAACACTATACACAGTTACTAGAAGCAATTAACTTTCAGGTGTCTTAATGTGTTTATCATTCCATCCATCAGTCCAGTAGTATGATTGGAGATTTTCGTTAGAAATTTAGCATATTACCTGTGATTTTTGGCATCACATCTTAGTATCAAAATGTAGGTTTTGCAAAAACTGGGAATAATCTTTGCTATCATGTTTTAACTTTAAATTGTTTTGGGGTTGATACACCTGGGAAGTCAAATTACTGAGGTCAAATTCATCTCTCTTTCATCTATTAAAGTTATGAAGATAGTAACAAACTACATTCTTTAGCAATATTTGCTTCATTAAATTTTCAAATGATATTTTTTTTTTTTAATAATGATCTCTGTCCCCATATATGTTAAACAATTTGGTGCCTGTGGCAATTTTCATCTATTAACACCATGTCAAAACTGTAACATTTTTCCACTATCCTGCAATATTTTCAAACATTGTTCCCTTCATTTTCAGGCCATCGCTTTTTTGTTAAGTAATCTTATACTTTAAAGGATATGCAAGTTTAGGTATGAGCTTGAGTTCGGTTTAGGCTACAAGATAATCCTATTACTGCCAAAGATTTTGTATGTGGAACACTTGAATGATCATTACTGTGGCATCTGGAATAGCTGCTAGGTTTTGTCATTGTCATTTTCCAATAATACACTAGAAATTTTCCCAAAGTATTTGATACATACCATCTAGAATTTCCCTCTGACAGTATTCTTTATGATTTTTTGGAAAGATATCTAATTTTATTTCAGTAAATTATAAAAATCCAGATTCAGAATGTAAATTACATATCTGTATTTCACTCAGCACAAAGTTAGAATACTGATTTAAAGATCCTACTTAGTAATTTAACTGACTTAGATGTCAAAGAGTTTGTTTCCCTCCCTTCCCCCAGGAAATGTACCTAGGTAACAAAAAATTTGCATTCATAGAATCACAGAATCATTGAGGCTGGAAGTGACCTCTTGAGACTGTGTAGTCCAACTGCCTCTACTTAAGCAAAGGCAGCTACAGTAGGTCACCCAAGACTATATCAAGTTGTCTTTTAAATTTCTCCAATGATAGAGACTCCATAACCTCTCCCAGTGCTCAGTCACTCTCAGAGTTAAAGAAAAAAAATAAATTAAAAAGTTTTCTTTTATTGAGATTGAACTTCATGTTTTTTCTAATTTGTGCTCATTGCCTCTTGTCAGTGAGGACTACTGAGAAGAGTCTGTTTCACTCTTCTCTATTCCCTCCCATCAGGTAGTTATACATATTGATAAGCTCTTCACTAAACCTTATTTTCTGAAAGCTTAAGAATACCAGGTTCCTCAGACCCTTCTCATATGAGAGATGCTCTAGTCCCTTACCGATCTTTGTGGCCCCAGGGCTCCGTGATGGACTTGCTCCAGTAAGTCCATATCTTTCTTGTACTGGGAAGCCCAGACTTAGACACAGGACTTCAGGTGAGTATCATCAGTGTCAATTAGAGTGGAAGGATTAGGTCCTTCAGCTCACTGGCAATTCTCTTCTTAATGCAGCTCCAGAAGCTATTGTCTTTTTCTGCAAGGGCACATTGATGTCTTACATTCAACTTGTTCATCACAACTACTAGGTCCTTTTATGTCAAACTATGTTCCATCCAGTCTGCCCCAGTCTGTTTTGGTGCATAGGGTTACTCTACACCAGGACAAGGCTTTGCATTTGCCCTTCAGGAACTTTGTGAGGTTCCTGTTGGCCCCTTTCTCCAGCCTGTCAAGGTTCCTCAGAAGCATGTGTTCTGTCAGCCAATCCTCCCAGTTTTGTACCATCCGAGTACTTGTGAGTGCACTCTGTCCTGTCATCCAGGTCATTAATGAAGGTGTTGAACAGTATTGGCTCCATTATTGGCCCCTGGAGTACACCGCTAATGACCTGCCTCCAACTAGACTTTGTGTCACTTACCAAAACCTTCTGGGCCCAGCGATTCAGCAACTGTTCAAGCTAACTTACTGTTCACTTACCTTACCTGTACTTTTTAATCTTGACCATGATGATTGTTATGGGAGACAGTGTCAAAAACCTTTCTAAAATCAAGGTAAACAACATCCACTATTATACCCTTATCCACCAAGCTAGACACCTTATAGTAGAAGGCTAACAATTCATTCAAGGATGATTTCTCCTTCATAAATCCACGCTGACTACTCCCAGTTACCTTCCTGTTATTCATGTGCTTGTGAATGCTTTCTAGGAGGTTTTTCACCTTTCCAGGAACCGGTTAACTGCCTGGTAATTTCCTGATATAGATATTCCTTCTTAACCCTCTCAATTACAGGAGCTCTATCTATTCTTCCAGTCTTCAGAAACCTCTCCATGCTGTGCCACTTTCTCCCACCTATACCCCTAACCTCAACCAGTCTCCTTCTTTTTCCAGCACTTAATTATCTTCACACAGATTTTTTTTTTTCCATTATATCCAGCCACAACCTCTTGTTTGAATTTATGGCCACTACCTCTTGTTCTCCCACCATGCATTTCAGTAAACAGCCTGGCACTTTCAGTAACCTTCTTACACACTGGGAAATTGTTTTTGGGTTGTCTCAAAGCATTCTCTTTTCCAGTTTAAACAAGCCTTGTCCCTTAGCATTTTTTTCATAGTGCAAGTTCTCCAGCCCCTAACCATCTGTGTGGCTTTCTGATGAATTTGCTCCAGGTGATATTCTCGATTCAGCTAATGAGTGCTTAGTAAGAAAGAATACCTACTTCCCTTCTGATACAGCTTGGTATGCTGCTCCTTCGTGACCACTAAGGCACACCATTGACTCCTGTTTAACCTACTACCCACCAGGTTTCCAAGATCTTTTTCAGAAGAGCTGCTACTTAGCCAGTTAGTCTGTCTCTCCACAGCACCCTGTCAAAAGTGGTGTTATGCTAAACTTGTACATGATCCAAAAGAAAAGCTAAAGTGCAAAATAGTTGTCCTGGTTTCAGCCAGGACGGAGCTAGTTTTGTCTTCAGTACCTCCTGTGTTTTGGATTTAGTATGCAAAAAATGGTGACAGCATGCTGCTGTTGTTTGTTGCTGCTGAACGATCAAGGACATTTTGCAGTTTCCCAAGCTTTGCTAACATGCAGGTGCAAACATTTGGGAGGGCACAGCCAGAATAGTTGATCTAAACTGGCCAAAGAGAGTGTTCCATACCATAGACGTCATGCCTGGTATAAGTGAGGGTCGGCCATTGCCCCCGCTCTCTGCTTCCTTTTTCAGTTTGCTTTCTGTTCATGTTCCCTTCTTGTTACCTTATTTTTGTTTTATTTCGTTCAGGCCTGTTTGTTCATCTGTTTCTTCCCTCATTCTCTCTCTGGAACTTGCTGTTCTGGAGAGCTGTGGAGGAATATTCCTGCTCCTTGACTGCTGCTTGGAACGGGCTGTATCAATGCTCATGTGGTGAGAAAGTGTGCATTGTTCATTTTATATATTCTTTTGTCCTTATACATTATTGTTACAATTAATATATTTTTATCTTTTCCTTTGCTGTTTTGGTAATGTGTTTTTATCTCAACCCGCAAGCTCTCTCTCCATTTCTCCTCCTCACCCCACCAGGGAGAGGTGAGTGAGCGGCTGTGTGGTCCAGTTACCGTTCGGGGTTAAACCACAGCAATAGTGTAGAAATTTCCCTTTGTTAGTTTACCAGATTCCTTATTTGTGTTTTATCTAAGACTGTAGGATGGGTATTCGTCACATCTCAGTATGGAAATCCAAAAGAGTAAGGGTAGGCTCTGATTGCCTATGCGGAGCTCTCTAGTGTAATATGAGATGTTCAAGTTCCCAAAATCCAGGAACTCTCTATCTTTCAGGGCCTGTGGATCTTCTTCAGAGTCTGTCATATCTTCCAACTCCATGCAGTTGTCTCAGATGCTGAAAAGCATCTGAAGCAGCACTAGACATCTATATTTCAGCAGTTGAATTATATTTGGCTCCCTTTCTAGTCAGTGGAGAGAAATGGACATGCCTGGAAAAAATTCTTCCAACAAAATATAAACATTTACTTTAGGATGGTATGCATTATGTCATCTTTCACAGTACAGTTCATCACATCCTAATTTAAATATCTATGTTTAGTTAATAAAGTCTTACACCTGAGGTGGATAATTCCCCAAATTGGCAGAATACAGATCAGACAATTCTGACGCATTAATTTCCCCTTTGGACCCATGCCAAGACTGCAAAGCTCAACACTTAAAGAAAGGGTAATTATTGATCGGAACATCCCATTAAACATAACTGGAACCTGAAAGGACAGCTAATATAGATTATGGGTGCATTAATTCCTCAGAAGCTCTTTCTGTATTGAGGAGTTTCTTTCACAAAGATTTTCTTTCATTTGATTGTTGGCTGGCTGGTTTAATTTTGTTTAGTTAAACCCCAAAATTATTATAGATGAATGTTAATCCTTAGACAAATAGTTACAGTACTAAAGGCAAAAATACATAATAAACAATGACAGGCGAAGAAACCTTAGTAACCTAATCAAGGCAAATGGACCATATAGAACCTGGTGGTCTAAGATTAACAAAGGAGAACAAGATTATTGACCCTTATGTGAGACCCCACAGGATTAGTCAACCAAAAAGATTTGTTTCCAGAACTCCTTGCAGACTGGAAGGATTATTGCCTACAAGGGCTTCAGACTTACGGAATACAGGAGGAGGGATATTTGAGAATTGTGTAAAATGTACTAGGGAACGTTTTAAGGATGTTGTGAGAATGTGGAAGACTTATGGGATGTTTGGGGCAAAGACTGAAGACAAGGAAAGGGAGAGATGAGGTGGATCAGGGATGAACAAGCTTACAAAAGTGAAGGGAGAACAATATAAAAGGCGCTGGCTGAGTGTACATGTTGCTTGTTAGCATGCTTGTTTCAATGAGCCTTATGAAATCTGTATTTTTAAATTCCATTGCTAACTATATTCTGTGTGGTTATGTGTTCTATTAAGAATGGAAACATGTTAATGCTAGTGAACTTCAAGCTGGAAAAGATGGTGAATAGCCTAAGAGTTCTAAGTAGCAGCTGCTGCAGTGAAAACATAAACCTCTGAGGCTCATATGCCCAAGAGCCAGCAATGGGGGAGACTAGGGCATCTTGGGACCAGCTGCTGGGTATATTCCCCTAACAGACTCTAACCTTGATCAGCTGGAAAGCAGGAACAGGATCAGGCCAACCATGTTGTTCATGTTTGTTGAATGCTATGTATTTATGAGGGTGTCAGTATGACACTGTTCTCAGCCTGTGTTAGTCCGTGTGGCCAGTCATGTGCATATTTTTTGTGCATCATATGTGTCTATTTGGAGTATGTGGTCAACCCTGCACTTGCTGAGCCTGAGAACATGGGTACAACAACTACCTCTGTGAGGCTACCATATTCCGAAATCTAGCTTGGAGTTTCAAAGGGACTATCCTACCGGTTGCGGTAGAGCAAAAGGTCTTTCAGGTAGAGAATTTCTATGCAGATAGGCATCCTTTCAGCAAGTGTAAATATTAGTACTTTCCTTCTGCTATTTTAGAAGTATGGTAAAAGTGAAAAGGTATTTCTTCAGTTAATTTTAACTAGAGAACTAGCACTTCAGCAATGGTTCTTCCTGTTCCTTTGTACTGAAACTATGGAAAAAATGACAGGGACATTGTAGCCAGCTGAAGAGATTTTCCTAGCTCCTGGCCCTTTTGATTTATCAGAATCATAACAAATACTTGGTTGCTGATGTACAAACCAATTTCTGTAAGAGGGAATTGATTTAATCAGTCATACTTAAAATGTACATTCCATGAAAATATCAGAGAATATTTTTTCTATTATTTTAATCAGTGAACTGCACTATCCATTTCATGAGCACATCTCAGTGGGGGAACATCCATTAAGTCACATTTAGGATATAAATAACTAGGCATTTATTCCATTGTTTCTTTCTCTTCCTCCTTCTAGACATTCCCCTTTTCCTGTATGTACAAAAGTTGAAGAATTTGTGTGTTGCCAGATAAAAAGTCTTTAATGCATGAAAGGGCTGAAAAAAGCTATGTTTGTGTATGTGTAATAAAGCTTGGCAGTACAGTATAAAACAATAATATCTTTAACTTAGTGTATGGCTCAGTTAAATAAAATTTTGAGTGTGTACCTGGTAATAAATGTATTATTTCTACACAAGGACATTTTGCTTACAATGCATTCAGATTCTTTCAACTTACATTTACTGAATAGGCTTTCTTGCAAATAATCTGCTGTGTAAAAAGAACAGCATATCTGAATTTGTCATATTTGACCTGGGTCTGAGACAAAGCATTTTAAATAAGCAACATCTAGTTGAAATACCAGTGTTGTACATTTTTAAATACACATTTCTTAAGAAAGGAACATCTATTTTCATGTCTGAGCAAGCCCTCAGATATATGTTGTCAAAACACAGGAAGTAAGGAGAAAGAAAAAATACATGCATAGTTTTGAGAGTGTTGTTAAAACTAGAACATTTGTTATAGCAATGTTATATCACCTTTTGAACTTTCAGGTAATGTAGTGCTTGCTGTTCTGTTGTTTAGATTGCTTAAGGTCTGCCTGGACAACTTTAAGTGTTAGAGAAAAATTTTCAGTTTTCTGTGTCCCTCTTAATTATCACAACTTTCCTGAGTGCTGTTGATGTTTTCATCAGGAAATTTTACAAAATAAAGCTATATGAAATAATAAAAAATGAATTGTCTTATTGAACTTTTTGTTCATTTAAACAAAAAAAATATTAAAACAATCACTGCTTACACATTGACAAATTACTTCCACTATTTTATTTTCTGGTTTTTTTTTTTTGTTTTTTTTTTTTTTTTTTTTTTTTTTTTTTTTTTTTAATTTTCTTAAATTGGATTTGGAGTGTGTGTGTGGCCACATATCAGAAGTCAGCTAGATATTCACAGAATAAATCTGAAGAACTTTTTGGCTCTTGATTGAGCAGGCCACACCATTTTTGTAACAGCATTGATTCTATTTTAAGATCAGACTTCATAGGATAACTATATGCATAGTGATTTGTCCCAGCTCATTTACATCCTTTCAAGTTTTTTCCTAATAATTTTCTGTTGTCAGAGTTGTTGTCAGCAGTTATGGTCATTGCTGTAGTTGTAGCAGTCTAAACACAGAGAGGAATTATCTCCCAATGCACAGTTGTTATGTTTTGGTCAGGTATGGGTCTTCACAAACTTTCTGGTTACTGCTTGGATCCTCTGATATTCTTGTTAAGAAAGAGAACAACAACATCACAATGAAGATACAACCAAGCATGTAATAGTTCAGTTACTTCTGAAGAAACTCACACTGCATAAATTAGTTCTAACTATGTACAATCCAATATCTAGTGTTCCATTTTTGAACATGGTCATAAAGAAGTAAATAAAAGGCAACCTTCAAGCTCTTATAACTGAAAAGTAGCAGCATACTATATCAGAATCTAAATCTAGTGTGGATGTCTACTTGAAATAGTTATTAGCATGCTGCAGGCTGTTTGAATTATGTCAACAAATCTAGAAAAAGTTATTAATTCTCATCTTCTTGAATCTCTCCAAATAACTAAGCATTGTCAATCATAAACTAGCATGTTCTCACATGGGTGACACAGAAAGAAATCAGGGGAATGAGTGTTCACACTTTTCATTTCAGAGCAATATTTAATAAGTTCTAATGAAAAGCATGCTTCTACTAAAAGACTTTTTAAATGTAGAATATTAGATGATCAATTTTAACTTTGATGCTACTTAACATTTACCTAACTAATTAATTAATGAAGTAACACAGATCTAAATGCCAGGCACCTGCAGAAGACACAAAAATATGTCTTTTTTTTTTTTTTTTTTTTTTTTTTTTTTTTTTTTTTTTACAGCATGTGAGTATAGTAGTTTAATCAACTTGTCCTGAATCTTGACAAGATCTATCCAAAGATGATGAATGGCTAACTGATGTTATTTACATATAACACTGAAAATAAGCTTGTAAGAATGGGAAAATATTTTGAAGAGTTGTGCAAAATAGGTCAGTCTTCTTTGCTTTAAGATCCCTACCTGCAAGAGATAATCTTATTCTGTTCTCTCTTTGGTTATATTCAACTACTTAAACTTTTGCTACTATTCAGATGGAACATAGCAAGTTCTGATATACCTAACTAGAAGCAGTCACCCTCAAAAACATCTGCTTTGTACTCTTAAGTATTGTCTGCCTAGATCATGATTAAAGAAAAAGTAAATATTCCAGAAGATAATATGTTTGAAAAAATTAATAAAAGTTTAACTTTTGCTAGGAACAAATGAGAGTTACTGTGTATGAATTTTCCCCTAACTAGAGAACAGGGTATGCTAGAAGACAAGTCCTGAAATTGATTCATGTTAGATTTTCTTTCTGATTTAATTGAACAAAAAAAATATATCAGTATTTGTAACAGAAGTTAGCAAGACACAGTATACACAAGGCAGTGTGAATGTGCAATTCAGAATGTTATAGAATCATAGACTAGAATCATAAACTAGTAATTTCTTTTGATTGAAAAATATGAGATTCAGTAAACATGATATAACCATGATGTACATATTTTTGAAACTATATTAAGTAGTAGATTACAGTATTCCTACTTTATTAAGGATCCTATATATTATGTATCATTAAATAATGATATGAACGTTATATAATGTAAGAAAAGAAGTTTAGTACTTCTTGGGGTCTTATACTCAAGGATAACACATCCAGCTTTCTGTTCCTCTTCTTTCTGACAGACTTGGGTTGTAAGTACAGTATATATCCTAGATCCAACTTGGAACTGCTTGGCTTCTTTTCTTTTTTTGATCTTTGTTAGAACCATTGTTTATTTTCATGCTTTCGGTAACACTGTTAAGGTATAATTTATTTGGTTTATTTAGATATACTTCCCTATGATATTTTTTAGTAAGTACATATGAATGCCAAGAGTGATGAAGCTCACAGCCAAAGAACTAAATAAATAAATAATTGGAACCTGACCAAATAGGTGCATACAGGGACTGTATCATGCTTATTCTCTGGTGGCTAAATATGATAGAGATATTAAAATAGTTTCAAGATCTTTGTTTTCATTTTCAAGAAGCTCTGTAGTTTAGCCTTTAATTCATAGGATTGAATAAAGTGGCCATGATGAAGGAAACTACCAGTATTGAGGTTTTTTTGCTTTATTTTCTTTTGTAGTTTTTGTTTGGTTTTGTGTTTTTTTCCTTGACATAGGACAACATTATATGAAAACAGAAAATATCATCCTTATATGCAAAGTCTTCTTGAATTTTATTCTGATGTACTAACTAGCATGAAAACTGTAAGGAAATGAAGATCATAATAAAACTCAACCTTCCCACCTCAGATTTATCTTGCCTCCTGTAACATTAACAAACATGAAGTATCATTCAAAATGAATGTTTTGTGGTGGTTGTTTTTTTTTGTTTTGTTTTGTTTTGGTTTTTTTGTTGGTTTTTTTTGTGGGTTTTTTTTTTTTTTTTTTGGAATCTAGTGCATTACACTGTATATATTTTGTCACTAGGGAGAGAACAAGACCATATGTATCACAGAGTCAGTATGATTCTCAGCTACTATAGCGATTGTGGTAGAGAACAGGAAAGAAAATAAGAATAAGGGAAAACAGAAAGGGAAAGATAAAAGGACTAAGTAGAAGAGAAAGTTATGCTGATTTTGACATTGAAAATTCTCTCTTCTAATCATTGATATCAAGAGTAATACAAAGAATATGTTCTGCCACATGAGTATACCTCTGGCTTTTTAACCAACTAGGTTTTATAATTGTATTTTTATTCTTAAGTTTCTTCATTTTCACGTTTTGTTTTGTTTTGTTTTGTTTTTTTCCCTTTCTCTCTCTCTCACACACACGTCTATACTCACCTAGGAAATGTATTTTCACATATATTAGAAAATTTATGTTACAGTATTGTCTGGTCTATAAAAGCGTCACTGTAAAGTGATTATCCCTTAAATTGAGGCAATGCATTTGCAGCTAAGTAAACACAGTTGCACATACTAATTGACCAGTTTTTTTAACTCTTAGATAGGATGTAATGTTAGAATGAGCAACTAATTTTCTGCAGAAAGAAAACAATAAAATAGAATTGATGCAATTTCAGTGTTTTATGTTAATGGAACAACATAGCAGGTTTCAGAAACAGTACTGTTTTATACAACTTTTACTATTGATTGTGTACCAGAACTAGATTGTTATGCAGAAAGGAAAACTGTCCTCTATGCAACTGTTAGACTATTACTTAGGCTAGATGAATAAGACAGATAAACAGGTTCCATGAATAGGCACTCATGAAATGTAGCTATGTTACTGTTCATCTATTCAGTAGGTAAGTTATAGCAATATTTTCTGTGAACATTTTTACTGGTTGTTGCGAGAGAGTTTCTTCTGAAGAAGAGAAGAGAGATTGGACCTACCTTGAAAGGTCATGACAAAATATATGCTTTATTATGGCTAGAAAACAGTATAACACTAGGGTCAAAATTATTTTCTTCACTGGTAGACATACACATGTTTAAGAAAGTAAAAGGTGTTTCCACACAAATTTATTCCTCGGATATTAATAGTTACAAAACTCCTAAAGAGAGCTTTTAAAACTGTATACAAGATGCAAACATTATGGGATTGTCACAGTGAGTGACACACATCCATAACTGACAATAATAGATAAGGACCAGTCAGTTTGTGTGGTGAATGTCATGACATCAAAAGTTAATGTAGATACATTGGGGAAGCTTAGGATTTGGAATAACATTTTTTCTGTCTGCTTCAACACACACAAAAAAAAAAATCTTGTGTGAGGAGCATCTGTATTTTAACTGTCCCAGATACACCTTTACACTTTATGATTTCAAATGAGCACAAACTCTTCTGTTCAAACCCTTCACAGGCAGGCATTACAGTAAGTAACTAGAGGAAAAAGAATTTCAATAGAGGAATAAAAGTATCTTTTTCTTCACAAAATAGAATCATAGAATGATAGAATGGTTTGGGTTGCAAGGGACCTCTAGAGATCATCCAGTCTATCTTCTCTGCTATGACATCTTTCACTAGATCAGGATACTTAAAGCCCTATCAAGCCTGACCTTGAACTTTTCCAATGATGGTACGTTGACCACTTCTCAAGGCAACCTATTCCAGTGTCTCACCACTGTCATCATAAAAAATTCTTCCTTATGTCTAATCTAAATCTACCTTATTTTAGTTTAAAATCACTGCCCCTTGTCACTACAGGCCCTAGTGAAAAATCTTTCTCTGTCTTTCTTATGAGCCCCCTCTAAGTATTGAAAGACCACAATAAGGTCTTCCCAGAGTCTTCTCTTCTCAGGTCTTCAACCTCAACTGTCTCAGCCTTTCTTCAGAGAGGCAGTGTCCCAGCCCTCTGACATTTTTTGTGGCTTTCCTCTGGACCATCTCTAACAGGTCCATGTCTTGTGCCAAGGTTTGCTGAATTGTTTGCAGTACTCCAGGTGGGTCTCATGTGAGCGGAGCACCACAGAAACACAAAAGCACAGAATGGTAGGGGTTGGAAGAGACCTCTGGAGATCATCTAGTCCAACCCCTCCTGCTAGAGCAGAGTCACCTACAGCAGGTTGCACAGAACCACGTCCAAGTGGGTTTTGAATATCTCCAGAGAAGGAGATGCCACAACCTCTCGGGGCAGCCTGTTCCAGTGCTCTGTCATCCTCACAGTAAATAAGTTTTCCTTCATGTTCAGATGGAACGTCCTGTGTTCGAGTTTATCCCCATTGCCCCTTGTCCTGTCGCTGGGCATTACAGAGAACAGTTTGGCCCTATCTTCTTGGCACCTGCCCTTGAGATATTTAGAAGCATTGATAAGTTTCCCTCTTATTCTTCTCTTCCTCAGCCCTAGTTCCCTCAGCTGTTCCCCATAGGAGAGATGCAGTATCCCCATCATCTTTGTAGCTCTCCACTGGGCTCTCTCCAGTAGTTCCTCATCTTTCTTGAACTGGAGAGCCCAGAACTGGACACAGTACTCCAGATGGAGCCTCCTTAGGGCAGAGTAGAGAGGGAGGATAATCTCCTTCGACCTGCTGGCCACAATATTCTTAATGAATGGCAACCCCAGGATGCCGTTGGCCTTCGCAGCCACAAGGGCACATTGCTGGCTCATGGTTAGTTTGTGTTCTACCATGATGAGATAGGGAGATTCATCTCCCTTGACCTGCTGGCCATTCTGCTTTTTTTTGCAGTCCAGGATACAATTTGCTTTCTGGGCTGCAAGTGTACATTGCCATCTCATGTCCAGTTTTTCATCCACTGATACCCCCAAGTGCTTCTCCATGTGGCTACTCTCAAGCCATTCATCCTCCAGTCTGTATTGATATTGGGAATTGTTGTGACCCAGGTGCCTTAGCCTTGTTGAACCTCATGAGCTTCACATGGACCCACTCCTTCAGTCGAGGCTTCTATGGATAGAGGTATACATAACCACAACAATAAAAGTTAGTCCTGAAAAGAGGTGCACATACCAGGTAAAATGGGTTAGAAACCAATCTAAAAAGACAGGTAGAAAAGAGATTAAGAAACTAACTGTAATACAGCACAAAAGACGCTTCTGAAAAAAAGTATAGCAGCAGTGAGAAGTTCTCAAGTTCTTTTTTATGGGTAGTTTAATTGACTCTGATTTTAGAGCTGGCTCTTCAGAAACAGACTGAACCAACTCCATCTTGCAGCCTCTTTGCTTAATTGAAACACAGGTCCCTGTTGTTTATGATACTAAACAGCTTAATAGAACTTTATCTCCGTTTTGCAACTCCTGCTTTATAAAATAGTGATCCTAAAAGACAGTATTTTGTAAACAAATCTCTGCTATCTTCTGCATCCTTCTAGAAAAAAAAAAAAAAAAAAAAAAGGAGAGAAGGGATTTTCTTTAATTTTGCTTTTCATCCAGCACTTCTTAAGTTTTCTGAGGTTAATTGACACTTCATTAAATTAATTTTAAGTCCCTAGGAAAAACTGCGTTTTCTTCTTTCTTATATATTTTCTTATCTTTCTATTCCATGCTTTCCATAGTCATCTCTTCTTGTTCTGCACTCTCCACATTTGAAGTACCTCTTATTTCCTGCACTCTCAAATATGTTCTTCTCTAGGCATGTCATTTACTTTCAGGGAAGGCAGAATATCATCTTACTTGAGAGGGTTTACTCTGATCCACATTTTAGCAAACAAGGTAAAGAAAACAGACTTTTGCCCTCTTACAGCAAATTACACCATGCAGAGAATATCCAGAAAACAGTGAGCAAAGCAGATATACCCTGTAATAACCTCCCTTTGTTGTAAAGGCATACATTGATCTGTCACAACATGATTCACCTTTTGATTTCTTCACCCTGTTCTTTCAGTTAATGAATTTTTCAAGAAGTGCAAGAATTCTGGGCTAGAAACAAGCTGCAGAAGCATTTCAGATGTGGGGGAAAAAAAAATTTAAAAAAAGGATATTAGTTTGCTGTGACAGGAAATACAATCCTCGATGTCAATCACCTAATGCTCTTTTAAAGAAAGAACTGCTGAGATACAAGTGCCCAGCTTTTGGACAATTACCTCAGACAAACTTCTGAAAAATCTGCTTTCCGTATGAAGATAAAAAGAAAAGCTTTATCTGAAATTCTTCATAAAACTCAAATTAATTCTTCCAGAAGTCTGGGTTTTAAAAAGCATTGAGGTCATTGACATTAATGTTTGTATAATTATCATCATGAAGATTTGCTTCTAATTCTCCAGAAGATTTCTAAAAATAATACTGGAATACATTGCAATCCTGTTTTCTATACAGTCCAAAATCCAGAAACTCTGCAATACTTATTTACAGCTATAAAGATGATGCCAGCTGCATTCTTGTAACATTACATAGCAATAATTTGATGCTCTGCAAAGAAACACCTTCAACAAAAATAAAAGCCTAAATAAGTAATCTAATATATTCCCTTCTCTTTTCCTCCTTTTTTTTTAAAAAAAAAAAATAATTTTTGTTTCATGTTTGAGTCAGTGTCTCCATTTTAGTTTTTTCCTGTTTAAAAAAGGAAGTAATTAAGTGATCCACTACCAAAACATTATCAGGTCAAGACTTTACCTATAGTCAGCTTTACTGTATACTTATAAGGAAAAGTTTGAGGATCAGTCATATCATTATGATTATAATGCCAGAGTGGTTAACTCACATTTTTGTCTGTCAGCAGTGTCTCTGTCCATTCTCCTAAATAACACAGAGCTAGTGGAAAAACTTAATTATTAAATCAATGATTTTTCCTATCTTTTACATGCTAGAAATCTCCCTGGCACACATCACCTGTGTCACTAATGCTTCTGAGAAGATGTTTCAAAGGATAGCCTTGGAGAGGGGCTATTTCTAACACTGCACCAGGTTTGGCTATGCCATCCCATACAGTGCTCCAACACTGTTACAACCTCCTCCACATATTTTCATGCCACATCCTAAAGAAATGCAACACACCCAAAAAAATGTCGTACTATGTAATCACCATTCTGGCAAGTAGAAACTTCACTTTATCTATGCACTTTGAGTTGGAAAAAAAGGCAAATGTGTCAAACAATGCTACGTGGTAGGGCTGGAGAGCACCAAAGGAGCCACAGGAAAGAACCATGGCCAGAGCTTTTACTGTGTAAATGGGGACAGAATCTGCCACTTATAGCCAAAGAGTAGTCTCTGGCCCCATTATATTTAGTAATATAGACATACTTGTTCAGAATTTAGTTCTAAACTAGTAACTTTTACATTATTTAGTGTTTGTACAGAAAATATCTAGTTTGCTATACAATATAGATCAGTGCAAGGTACATTTCATGTTGAAACACAGCAAGCAGTCCAACAAAGTGAAAAAAAAAAATGGTTTATATCTCATTGAAATACAGATTTACTTATTAGTCATTTAAGTGCGGGTGACTGCACTTCCTGTTCTGCCAAAAAGATACATTCTTACCTAAATTTGTAAACTAACATGTAATTTAGCTGAAAAAGTGGTACAATTATCTCCAAGATAAGGAGAGAATAGAGGAAATTTTAGATGAAAGGCTACGTTTTTGCAACCCACTAGAAGAATTCAAAGGGAATATAGTCTGTAAGAGATTAACAGACTCTTCCTAAAATAAATGGGAGAAAGGATATGATTTAAGATTCAATTCTACTTGAACGTACACTCTGAGAAGTGATCCTGAACGTGTTCTATGACAGCAGCTCTTCAAGAAAGACTCTCTCCTATGAGTAATTCTATTGATAAATATTAACAAATAGTACAAAGTTGGACACGTAGATGGAAATCCCAATTGCTACCTCCTTAGGGGGAACAGAGCAAGTCATTAAAACAAAGGAGACTGAGAGATATCTGATAAATATATATATATATATACTTACTTCCTTACTTCCTAAATACTGACATTAAGCAGATTTTCTCTCACACTTGTCATTTACATGTATTTACACTGGTCTTGACTATTTTGAGTGTTATTAATTAAGCATTTAATCTACAAATTATTTTAATCTAGTTTGATTTTTTTTGTGTGTGTGTTTCAGCAACCCTGATGATAAGATGACTTTCTACTCTTCATGAAAGTATGCTGAAACTCTAAATCAGTCCTTGGGTCAGCTTAAACAGTCAGTACATTAACTCTGTGGCACACTGTCAATGTTCTAAGGCTAAAACAGTACATTCCCTTGGAGAGCTTGTATTAGACAAGTCAGGCTGACAGAAAAGTCTTCCAGTAGCTGCTAGTGACAATGAAGGCTTTCTGGCACGCAGGAAGGTCTCAGTATGCACACATAAACCCATGCACATACATTATTAAAATTTACACACACTTATGTTAAGCTATTGTAACAGACAGCTGCAAATCTAGCGAATTTTATTAGTTTCCTTTTGCAAGGATTCCTGTGAAAAAAAAGTTTTCCCTGCTTACATAGTGCTGGCTGCCTTCAAAAGCATAAAAGACAAAGCAAAAGGGTGAATAAACGGACATGCCAGGTTAATGTTGTACCTGTGAGAAAGAGCTAACATACTCTTACACCTAATAACATATGACATTTTACTGTGGTGAGGAACTCAATAGATGAGTTCCAGAAATTTAAAAAAGCTTCATTCATACCTCATATATTCTTAGATACCAAAGTCACTAAGCTACAAATAAAAGTCAATGGAAAACAGGTTTTATAAGATCCAGTGCTCATGGATCTACTTGTTTAGTTTAGTGAATGAAGATCATCAATACACTTTTAACACCAACATTCTTCACACAGTCTATACTATTCTCCAGAAATATGATACTATTTATTGAACATGAATTAGAGGGACTATGCCTGAACTAATGACCGTGGGAGAACATCTGCATTCCTCTGTCCAAGGGACTACTCTTGCTATCTTCCAATCAGTATCCTCTAATCCAGAAATATATCAGACTTTCCTTATCTTACAGTTTTGTTCCTCAAGAAGGAAGTCTAGGAAAAAAGGTCTCAGAAGGAGATAATGGCACTTTCTGGACAGGAAATATGCCAGGCACTTAAGTGATTATAATTCTGGAATGCACTTGGGGTAAGTTAGACAGAACACTGGTGGCCCACTTTTTTCTTTTTCTTGTTGCTATGTGTATAAGGTTGGTTTTGTTGTTTTTGGGTTAGGTTTTTGTTTTGTTTGTTTGTTTGTTTGTTTTTAAAAAAAAAAAAAAATAAAAAAGGAAGCTTTTCACACTCTTCTGTCTTTTAACCAGAACTTTGAGTAACCGTCATGGTTTATCCCCAGCTGGCAACCAAATACTGCTCACAGTACAGCTGCTCACTTTCTCCTCTCTCCCCTCCTCCCCAGTGGGGTGGGAAGGAGAATT
>JMFS01065961.1:0-40040 GCA_000699545.1 Podiceps cristatus
TCTAGTCCATCTGCCTGACCACTTCAGGGCTGACCTTTAACCTGAAGTTCAAGCATGGCATTAAGGTACGTTGTCCAAATGCCTCCCAGTGACAGGCCTGGGGCATTGACCACCTCTCCAGGAAGCCTGTTCCAGGGTTTGACCACCCTCTCCATAAAGTAATGTTTCCCCATGGCAAGGCTGAACCTCCCTGATGGAGGCCGCTCTGACCCATTCCCACCTGTCGCACTGGGTACCAGGGAGAACAGCTCAGCGCCTCCCTCTGCACGTCCCTTCCTCAGGAACTGATGAGAGCAGTGAGGTCGTCCCTCAGCCTCCTTCTGTCCAAACCAGACAAAGCCAGTGTCCTCAGCTGCTCCACAGAGCACATGCCTTCCAGCCCCTTCCCCACATTTGGTGCCCTCCACGGGATATATTCAAGTACCTTAACATAATTTTTAAATTGAACTGCACACAATACTCAAGCTGATGCTGCATTGCCTTCAGAGATGATAAGAAATCACTGTCAAATATTTAGGACTCAGGTTGGCCTACTTTGAATGATTTTAGTGTGCTTGTGAATATTCCTCTGTATTCTGAGGACCAAATCTGTCACTGATGACACTGAAGACGTGGGTGCAGTTCCCACTGAAATGCAAGGGAACTGAAGCTATATCCATTATAAAAAGGCTGTTGCAAATAAACCTCACAGTCATATCCAAGTGGGATTCATAAAGGAGGAAACAGAGTTCAGGACAGTATAGTATTCTGTTCCCCTACCACATGCTCCAAGAAAAGAATGGATTTTTGTATGGACTGTAACCTCCAACTGACTACTTAGGTATACAAGAAAATGGGGAGAAGGTGGGGAAAAAAAAGGCGGGGGGGGGGGGGGGAAAAAATTGTATGTTTGAATGGCCAACTTGAAGTTTAATTATATTTGTTCTTCCTGACCTGAGCAACAGGTCTTTGAATTTCACAGGTGTAGAGAGAAGCAGTCATTGCTAGCACAAGATCTGGGGCATAAAACTTCTTCAAAGCCTGCTGTTATAAAGCAGAAACTATTTCCTTGTCAACTGAAAATAGATATGGTTTCTTATCCTAGGTCAATGAGTATCTTTATAATAACAGCAAATTATTCCTTCCTGTAACAGAGATCAAGAAGGGGTGCTGAAATTTGTCTCAGAAGTTCATTCTTCTTCACTACTTCAAGCCTCTCTCTTTTTTACCTAGACGTATGTGAATGTAACAGTCAGAAATGAAAGGGAGAAAAGAGCATTTGTGAGATTCCCCCACTCAGTGCAAAGAACTCTGTCCATCAATTTGTTTGCACCAAATAAATTATAGAGGTCATTTTTTAATGAAGCCCTTAATCCTGACATGAAGCCCCTGAGTATGAAGCCAGTTCTACTACAAGGATGGTTGTGTGTAAGAGCATTTGTGGGCTCTTGATTGGCTGCATCATATAACAAATAAAAAAGAAAGGGCATCACATGGATGTAGATAGAGGAGTAAAAGAAACTATAATAAGATCTTGACCAGCAGCCTGTTGATCATTCTTACTTATGTAATAGAGAATATTTGCAGGTGAGATTTTGGAGGAGGAGAGCTACGGAGATTTGTCAATATGTCTGGAAAGTCTTCTGAGAACAGATAAACAGATCTGAATCTTGGCGGAAGTCACAAAGGCACCTGCTATAGCAGCCAGCCAGGATTCAGATGGTCAGTAGTTGATGAAAGGAAAAATTAATCAGTTATTCACTTCCCACCAAATAGACGTGATAGGCTCCATCAGAGGATGGACTGTGAAGAACTATGAGAAAGGGAAGACAGATAAGCTGTAACAGGCAAGAGAAAGCAAGATGCAAAGAGAAAGCAACCCAATCAGAGCAACCCAGACAAGAAAAAAATATGTATCAAATATTGTTGTATTGCACATGTTAGTAAACATCGATATGCATGAAGCTTGGTAAACCATACTTTTTTTCTTGTATAGCAACAGAGCCTAAGCACTTTCAAAAGACGAAACAAAAAAACCCTAACACTATATACTCAGACAAAAGTTCTGTGTAATACTTAGTAGTTCTGTGCTATGAAGAAGAAATTGTTTCTTGCCACAAGTTAGGTGAACAATATCCTGTCATTTAAATTAACTCCCACAGTTCTGTAATACCAAGAAAAATAAGAGAATGTAATCTAGGTAGAGGAGATCCTCAGGACTCTTCCCCTGTAGAAATGCACAAAAAAGAACAAGCAGCGAGACTAAATGTATTATGAACTAGTGAATGGTGAGAAAGATTATACTGTAATTTTCATCCCTTAGGAATTATAGAATATTAGTGCCCTTAGTAAAGGCCCCTCTAGATTGACAATTTAACTGCAACATTGCATAATTATACAGGCAATATGAAATCTTCAGCAGCTTGTCTACTTTTCACTTTTACTTGCAATCTATTACACTCTGTAGTCTCATAAATGGATATAAAGAAAATGGTCCTGATTTTTGTAAGGCATCACTAAAAATGCTAATTAAACCTATAATGATGGGCCTGCTGAGGATAGGGATTCAAATGCACAAGCTCAAGGATAAAATGTCACACTGGGCCAGCGTAAGGCTTACTTGAATTTAGAGAAGAACCAGCCAGTTCTTGATTATCATAGTTTCATACTGCATTTGTGGTGTATTTCATGGTAGACTCAAGAAAAGGTGGAATTTCATTTGTGAGTGGGAAGTGTCAACAGAGTGAGTTTTTCTCTTAGGGTAGTGTTCAGAGTAGAACAAGAATTAGTATTTATGGCATTTGTCAATCTTTAAGATATATCTGTGAAAAGAAATTAAACCACCCAAACTCCATTTTAAAGTAACTTTTGTATTCCCAGATAACTTATTTGCTTGGTAAAGTGTTTTCATCACTGCATTTGCATGCATGTTAGGAATGTCTACGTTGCTGGCAGTTTTAACTACTTGCAGTCTCCAGGGAGAAATATACTTTCACATTTTTTGCACCTATGGTGGTAGTTTTCTCGTCAGTCATATAGGCTTGACTGCAGAAGATGGAGAGTTGTACTTGCTATGCTGCAACTGGTGATGGGCAAACAAGGAATGCACCTACTGTGGTCAGGAAAACATGTCATCGATACTACATGAGAAGTGTACTCTCAGGAAGGTTTTACTAGGCCTATAGAAAAAGTTCTTGTGCAAATGTGTGAAACTCTGGGATCATTTGCTCTTTGTGGATAATTTGTACATTAGATACACAGTGGCAACCACTTAAATGTATAACCTCAGGGTATAGTAAATCTTTTCATTTTAGTGGCACTTAACCTCCACAGGGATTTCTTTCTATACCCTTGTCATAAATTGGTTTGAAGCAGATGTGTTCATTAATTGGGTCTAATAATGGTTATAATTTATTCTCTCTCTACTGCCTGGAATTTTATTCACTATAGAGTCATCATTTTATGAAGTGCTTCTCTTGAAAGGTAGGCTTGGTGGGGCTCTGTCTTACAAATAACTGATATACTGTTGTCTGTTTCAGTACAGGAACACTGCTAATGTTTGATAGTAAGGATTGGCAGGATTGGGTCCAACATTTTTGAATATTGTTTTGAAGTGCAATAAATTTGCTGGGTTTTCCATATGTATTTAAGCAGTCATTGATATGACATACAAGAGCTTTTAGACTTCTGAATTTTCACTGGAACTATGGATACTTTTATTTTCAACAGCAATGAAAAGCCTGGTTGGCTCAAATAATGTTCTGTGGATAGCATTCATGTGATAGCAACTTGGCACTATGTATATTTGTCTGAAAAGACAATTGATGATATTTTAGGGTTATAAGAAAACAGCTCTTGTTAAATACCTCATTTTAGAAAAACTGGCTGTTTTTATCATGCTCAGAATCTCAGCCTAAAAGCTTTTATTATTGTTAACTCAAGCTTTTACACAACTAATGATTAGTAGAAATATTTCTGGAACTTTGTTTTACTTTATCACCAGTCGTGATATTTGATTTTAAACACAAATGTTGTCAGCTTGGTTTCATCTTTGTTCCTTTCCTCCTCCTCTCTGCTGCAGTCTTTGGCATGTTGATTTCCACCCATTCCCCAAGTCTTTTATCTATATGCCATTTTCTGCACCCAGATGTTTATGTACTAAAACAGATTGTGGTTTTTGCCTTTTCCCTGGGTAACACTATGACATCTGTGTTTAGATTTTGGCTGCTGCTGCTGTTTTCAAGTGTGTGCTGCCATCTATGGAGTAATCATTGAAATAAAGCTCATATAAAAATGTTTTATCAAAAGATTATGGAAAACGAGATACAGCTAATGGAGGAGGTATCATAGGGCAGTTGGCCAGATGTCGAGAAATCCTGTTTCTCTGTAGTCCCAGATCTCACAGCAAGCACAGGTGAAAGTATACCATTTAGAAAATTGGTGACTTCTAGCAGTTAAGTTATTCAGTAGATTTATTTATACTGGCCAAACTATCTGGGCAGCCTGAAAATTAGAATAAGGTTGTTTTGTCCTCTAATCCTGTAACTTCTCCCTTTTCCTTCCCTGTTGCCTTTAACATTTCCTAGTCCTTCAGCAGTTTCCAAGATCTGTTTATTGTATCGTTCTTCATTTGTTTTTTAAAGCTTAAATTTAATTCCTTATTCTTCCCCAGCATCTTGTTAACTGGCTTCATGCCTCTCCCCTGTATCCAGTTTCAACCTGCCGGGTTCCAGGTTTCCCTCCTTTGGGTCCCTTCAGAATGCTGTACTGAAGATCGGTCCCCATTCTCTCTCTCTTTTTTCATAACATTTTGTCACTTGATCTAGAGTATGCATTTATTGCAATACATTTATTCAAGTTGGTCTGGAAAACACTTGGAGGAGTAATTTTCTGTATACTTTTATGAAGTGCCCATGGGGTATCTGTGCACACAGAGAAGCTATCAGTGTTTATATTTGTTCATATGCTGAGAAGCCGAGAAGCTTGCAAATTTTTGACTAATTATTTTAGCGCCTTACAACTTTGGATAGGGTTAGGTATATGAGTCCCTGGCAATCAGATTTCTATCCATTTGAGTTTGGAGATGTGACAGAGAACAACTATGTCTGTAGGTCTTTCCTTGGCAACAGCAGTGTTGGAGTGGGGGTATATTTAACCACTACTGCTTAAATGCTTTCTTATAACACAAGACATTGGAATCAAAAGGAAAAGTTTAACCTATATGGATGAAGCATTCTGACATTTTCTTATTGCTGAACTTAGAAATTGATCTTATTTCCCAGCATCAGAGACAAAATGAAGAAAAAAAATCAATGCTGAAGATTGATCAATGTTTTTCAAAACTGACTTAATAAGATAAAAATCAATGCAGCTGTACTCTTTGCCATTATTTTATCACCAGTATTATTTTATCACCAGTATCATTCAAACATGGTAATATTTGATTCTTAAGTTAAATGTGAAAGCATTTCAAAGGAAAAAAAAAAAATAAGGAGGGTTTTATTTAGTCAAACTTTGGTTTTCTTTTTAATCCCAATTTTGGAACTTTGAGTTCTACAGACACTGAAAACAGTGTCATGTTTTAAGTGCCAGTATATAATTGTTCCTTTAATAACAGAGTTTTAAATAGAACAAATTATTACTTGTATTTGCAAATTACAAGCTCTGATCCTCCCTCCTGCAAATAGCAGTTCCATCATGCTTGGGTGAAAGATCTGTACTTGAAAACTCGAAGATACGCTTGGGCTCCTAATTTCCCCTGTGGCAGACTCTCAGTGCTTTGACTTTAGAGTCTTACTGTACAGATGCATTGGGCGATTAATGGTTGTTTGGGTTTGGTTTTTTTTTTTTGGCAAAAAATGAGCAGGTCATTTGGCTATATTTGTTTATTTTGAATTAAATCACTATCTGTAAGCTGGGTCAGAATGTCATAAAACAGGCAATGCAAACCTAATAGTAGGTAAACACAGTTTTTGAGAATACAGGACTTAATTAGATTATCTGTCCATCCAGTTGCCTCTACTTCTCTTTTTCATATTCCTTAACTAATTGATATATGTAGTGAGTTTGCTGCTCTCATTGAGTAGCTGTGAACAGCAATACGTACATTCATTGCAACAGACAGTCCCACCCCTTTGTTCTCTCCTTCATCATAAACTTCATTATAGACAATATCTCTGATCACATAATGAGAGAGCTTGTACTTGAACCTCTCCTCTCCCTTTCCTCCTCCCTCCATACTGAGAGAAGTAACATGGCATGTTGCATAGCAAAAAGGTTATTAAGCCTGAATTTGTTACACCTCTGAATTTGGCAGGCAAGCATTCACAACCACTATATAAATACATGGCTCATCACCACATGAAGCTGGACACCCTGAGAAGACAGATGATACTGGATTGGTGTTCTTGTTGCTCTGCAAACAATCAAACAGGCTTAAGCTATGCAATCTGATACTCCCTAATTGACAGCTTTTCCAAGGTTCATTTGTTAACTGAGAGCATGACATGTATTGAAGTTGTTTCTTCATAATGCATTTGGCGTTAACAGGAGAAGCTGTCGAACGCTTCAGACATCAACATCTCGGCAATGATACTTCGCCTCCAGTTTTGACTTTCTAACTAGTGACTTTATATTTGCAAGGGCATTTGGAATGAGCATATGAGAGGACAAGACATAAGAAAAAAAGCTTAAATACATTCCGCAAAAGGAAGTTTGTGAGAAGGTATTTTTGCTGCTTGGGACATTTCCTTGAGTTTTATGGTTCAACTGTTCTTTTTTCTTTTGGTCTAAGGTCTTGGTTTCTTGCTTAATAAAGTACTCACTGAATACTTATTGGATTTCAGAGGATTCTTTTGGTGGATTAATAGGTATATCTGATTTTATTTATAGTGATAAAGAATTCATATGGAAAAGACATGCTCAAGGGTTTAAATTGCCTGTGCACCCACAAGAGAATAAAATAAAACCCCAAATAAACCTCTGTTTCCTGTAACCTTCCCCCAGATGAAGCCTATGTTTGTTTGAAAGAATAATTTACTTGTGTAAGAGACCAGAGGATGATTTATCTACAGATTTTGTCACTTTTTTGCATTTTTTTTTCTTATTTGGTGTTTTCTTTTAGCTAGTTTTGATAAACCCTTTCTTAGTTTCTTAGAACACAAGTTGTGTTAGAACAATAAAAACATTCAGGGTTTTTTTTTGCTTTTTTTTTTTTTTTTTATTCTGTAAAAGATTTCCACTATCTAGTCTTCCTTGCAACTGTTCATATGCTGATACACAGCAAGATGTTCACAAAGGGTCTATAAGTACTAATTAAGAGCTTGGTCACAAATCCATCATCATTAATAGCTGCTACTTCTCCTGCATCCCACGAATTCGATCATTTCAGGATGAATTTATCATGGATGTACAAAAAATGTGTTTTAATTTCACTTTGTTGTTCTTTCTTGGTGTAAGCCTGTTACTCTAAAGATTTAGGTTAATTTCTCTAGCACCTAGTTAAGTTTCTGTGCGTATTCTTCCTTCTGGGAAGAGTACATGCCTGGAGAAGTACATGAAATTTTACAGATGTTGTCAAAATAATGAAGGCGTTTCAATAGTGCTTTGATGAGCATTGTTTAGGAAGCTGGTTCGATAAGGAAAACCATGAATGGTTGGGTTCATTTCACAGGAATAAAGAGCCTAGCTTTGACTGAAGTGCCTCTTAAAAAATGCCAGGGAAGAATGAGCAAAGCCAGATTCTGCTTAGAAAAGCCCAGAAACAAACTTTTTGAAAGCCCTGAGGTCTAGAACCTAATCACACATCTCTCCTCCCTCTGTAAACATCAATGACATGAATTCCTGCAGCCAAATATTCCTGAGCCTTTGGAGGACATTCTGGACCTATCTCCATTTAAGTACTTTCTGTTTTATTTGCAAAGTCTGTTGGCAAATGCCGTTTGGGTCCCTTGCAAGCACTGACTCCAGGGGCTCTTCTGTCTTGCAGGGCAAGCACAAGCTGCATGTGGACACGGGACTGGAAGGTGCCTGGTGCGGCCTCATCCCCATTGGGAACTCCTGTGAGAGCGTGACCACAACAGGCCTCAGGTGGAACCTCAGTAAGTCAGATGCCTCTGGGACGGTGGGTTTAACGTTATCCTAACCACACATTTATGGCAGCCTCACCAGTGCTGAAGGGCCTTATGAGTCTGAAGGTGGAACATAGCATTGAATCCCTGCCAGGCCATTTTTTTCTAGAAAAGAAGTTTAAAAAAAGGCGAAATACATTTAAATCTGCGATATCACAGGCAGAAATCTGGTTTCCATTTGGGAGTCATTGTGCTGTTGAAATAGAACATTTGTTGAGGTCATGATACATTACATTCTCGATACATTGCCCTCCAGGGAGGGGAAGCTGCAAGTGCCTAAACTCCTGGTTATAAGCCATAAAGTTACAACAGACAAATAATAATGTGATACAGATTATCAAAGCTACCTCACTTCTCCTGAACTTCTTCGCATATACTGTCTGTCAACTCTGAATGAATAGATCTTTTTCTTATTTTAAAGTGGGAAAAATTATATTTGGTCTAAACCAGGGACATTTATCTGTAGAGAAAGGTTTCTTGACCAAAAAAAATTGAAACAATCTTCATCCTCTGGCCTCTTCCTCCCATACTGAATCATTTGGGATGTATTTACTCGGGAAAAGGATGGGATATTTTAGATAAAGATTCATTAAAACTTAAGGGAAGCAAAGCAGAGGCTCTGGTACTGCAATTAAATTTACATGGCCAGACTTCAGAGCCATCCCATTTAGAAAAGGCACACAATTGTCACAATTTGCAGTGCAGTGCCCTCCTTGGCTAATAATTAATCTGAGGTTGACCCACTGTGCCAGCCAGCAATGCTAGTCTAGGGAGTGTCTTGTTCCACTGAGGGTTTGAGCATGTGCAGTTAAGGAGGTGGTAGGCATTGGTAGCTCGCTAATGATAAAAGATACAAATATGACATTAATTTCAAGATGTGAGAGACTTGCCAGGTGAAGAGCTGTCTGGCTAGTGATTTTTTCATCCTTTTAAAATGGATTGTAAGAGCTGAATGTATTTTATAAGGGACAGTCTCTTAATTTGAAAGAGTCAAATATTTACATTTCTACTGATAAGTACTGTTGACAAGTAAGGTTACTGAATCTTCATCTGCTCATCTCCTGTTGTGCAACAAATCCTGTAGCGTGTTGCATTGAGGGACTACTCATTTCTCCATAAATGTTCTGCCCTCCACAGTGAGGTAAAAGAAGCTCAAACCAGCCTCACGTTAATGAAGGAAGCATTTCTGAAGCCTATGTCACTTTGTAAAAAGCTGCTGTGTGGACCAAAATGTGGTAGACACTGTAAGGTTGAAGTTCTTTCTTGTGGTTTTGATTACTAGGTTAAAACCAGGTTATTTTTCAGATACATCAGAATTTTTTTTTTAGTATAATAACATAAATTTAATTAGATTTAAAGGGTGCTCATTAGAAAGATGGTAATTTTAAAGATGGCCTGTCCGTTCCCCCAAGTTACATGACTTCATTACTGCTAAATTATGATTGCCCGATCTGCTGAAGCTAAGGCAAAAGCAGTTACTAGTCTAGCTGTGCCAGCTGGAGAGGAACATAGTGGGAAGTGCAATGGTAACAAATACTAAGTTTGTACCTAGGATTAGGTTGCAAGATCCTTTTCCCTGATGTTTATCATTCTCATTGTGCTGTCCTTCAGGTTACTTAGAGGCATAGCTAGATATGGACCTATGGGGATTTTTATTACACTTAATTCAATCTTTGTTTTTTTCTTTTTCTGTGGGACAAATGAGTTTTTAAGTGTCTGCTTCCTATTCGTTTCATGTTAACATGACACCACCATCTCTGCTTCTCTTGGTCCTTGTTGCTGGCTGTTTCCAGGAGGAAACCTCAGACCTTTACAGTGTTTTCCTTAGCAATGTGTACATGGCACCCAGTACAGGCTACACTTTCAGTCTCAGTATTTATGTTTCTCACAGGTCATAGATCCTTCATTTATTTCTCTGCATTATCATCACAGATATATAAACCAACAGTGATCTGGTCTTCCTTGAAGATATTTAATCTATCTGAGACACCAAGGTCATTACAACCTGAAACTGCTCTTCTGCCCAAATGACCTAACCTTTACTCATCCAAATACAGATTTTGGATCAGGTTATTGTTCAGATACTGATAAAACAAATTAAAGTGAAGTTGCATCCCCCCAAAGGGAAACCATTATCTCAAATACAGCATGTGATTAGTTGTAACTTCATTAGACTTTTTTCCCTGGTAAATAAGACTTACATTCAGATAGCTTAAGTTTGCTATTAGCTTTCATTGTGTTCATGACTTCTGTGCTGCCTGTAGTTTTCCAGTTACTTTAAAAAATGTTAATCTTCCTGTAAATTGTGATGGAGAAATAAAGGCTCACGTGGGGAGGAAAGGGAATGAGAAGATACTGAAACATGACATGGAAGTCAGCATTGCTGCTGCTGGCTGGCAGTGGCAGAGCTTTCCCTGTTTGTTTGTTGAATGCACTCTGAGCACACGCCTTCATGAATCTCAGTGAATAAAATTGTTTGGTTATGAATTCATTTCTCTGTGTGAATCATGAAAGAAAAGACATTTTTAAACCAAACATGACATGAAAGGCCGTTTTCTCCAGTTTGTCATGGAATTAATTGAATATGACCTAAAAAACTTGGTTTTAAAAATTTTTGAGTACTCAAATTATTTGTTTTAAGTAACTGGGCAATAAACCAATTCCAGAATTTTAGTTCTGTCTGAACAGTTAAACATGATGTGTTAGGTGAGAGAGGAGCCCTCATTTTGGCAAACAATAATTTCCAGTAATTCAAAATTCAAATAACACTGCATTACAAAAAAGAGCTGGCTTTGCATCAAGTTTTTTGATGTTTAACACTGATGTCTGTCCGAGCATATCTATATTACTCTGCTGATTAAAATTTGTAAAACCTTCAAGAGGTAGTCAAATGTTATCTGTGTCTAATCTATAGGTCCTGTCAAGAGACTTGATAGCCTCTGAATAGAAAAAGACAAGGAAAAATACCTAAGCCAGAAGCTGTACTGGGGGTTGAGAGTAGGCTACCAAAAGTCTTGTTTCAGTGGCTGAGTTAGATAAACCTGAAATCTGTAAACTATTCTGCCAGCAGAGAAACAATGATGTCTTGATTATATTTTTAATATTGCAGAAATCAGTGGGGTTTGTGTGTCTCTGTGAAGTCACAACATGCGTGCACGCTTTTATGCATGCTCATCTTATCTTAGTTATTGGCTAGCACTTGGCACAAACAAAACCTTCATTTATTTTAGTTCTCATATTATGGGTGAAAGAACTTGGAGAAGAAAGTGGAAAATTGATTAGAGAAAATATTTTTATCTATACTTGCTATTGTTCAGCACACATTCAGAACATATTATAAACATATTCTTTCCACTCCCAAAGGGATACAGATCTTTTCTCTATTAAAATCTGATTTACAGCACAGGAGTCAGATAATGCTTTATCTGATTTGACTCACCTGGCTGCTTGCTGATAACAGCTCCCATGTCTAATAAATAAATAACGAAAAATCCAATAACACCAGAATTACCCAGTATTCTTCATTAGGTCCTCAGTGGTGCTTTCATGGAAGGTGAATAAGAATGAAGGTAGAAATCAGCTACACTGTTAGAAGTTACATCATAGAAGAGGTTGGAGGATAATGGTAGGCTTTTCTAAGAAATGGTTCTTTTTCTAGGAAATAATTGTAGAAAATAATCTTGCCAGCTAATTTACTCTTCGTCCCTATGGCCTTTGATATGGTGTATGTCATACCTGTACTGAAAATGCTGGCAAATTTATGTATAAACTGTGTGTGTATGTGATTGTGCTTTCCAGATAATTTTCATGCAAATTTGCTTCTTTAGGCAGGAAGTTAAATTAGTGTAAAATGCTACTATTCAAAAGAGTGCCACTGTCATTTCACTTCAAAAGGCAGTAGCAATAACAACAGGAGCAAGACCTTTCTCTAAGTGTAGCAACAGAGCATCCACTGACTACTAACTTCATAGGCAGATAAACAGGAACCAAAATCTTTTTGATGCTGTTTACACTGTTAGTAAGATTGAAATGTTTACATTGTTTTTTTCACTGTCTTACTTCATCGGGGCTTTGTCGATGTTACATTGTGAATGGAACAAAAAGATTACAAAAGCAGCGGGGTTCTATGTCTCAGAAGAAATGCAGAGTCAAAAAGACAAAAGAAAATGAGTACCTCCCTGCTTAAAAAAAAGTCAAAAAGGGAGGGACTGTTCTGGAAAAGGCTGTAAATTAGGACAATGGACAAGTATCTGTGTGCTAGCCAAGCTGTTTTTATAAGCACACTGTAACCTGTTTCATAACTGAAATAATTTATATGGCACATTTTGCTGTCCCAGTTCATTCTGACTGAGGCAAATGAAGCAGTCGTCCTAGGAGTAGCTCTGCTTTAGTGGCCGAGTAAAACGTTCACAGCTGGATTCCCTTCTCTGCTTTCCTCTCCTTCCCTCCCTTCTCATGTTCTTCAATGGTAGAAGACTCTCAGTCCATCAACTGGAATCTATCTTCAGAGCTTCAGTGATATATTTTTTCTATCTTCATTACAGCTCTAAGTCCCTGGGTAGGGTGGGGTGACAGAAATGATACTTCTGCTCCTAAGGCTTTGGGTGGTGTTGACCTTTGGCGAGCTATTTGCCTGCAGGAGTGCTGCTGCCTGCCTTCCAGGGTCACATCATTTATTACAAGGCGAGGCCTGCTGAAATAATTTTCCAGGAAAGCAGATGTTCTGATGGTGGCAGCCTGGCATCCCACTGGTTTACTGCAAGTCAGCAAAAGCAACAATAAGGGCATTGCTTAGCATCGCATGATATGATTTCGAACCAGAAAGGCCATTTGGCATACATTAAAGGACTGATGAACATAGAGCTCAGTTGGGCTGGGCCCCTAAATCTGTATTTGCATTTTTTCCTGAACAGCAGCTTGGAAACTCATCCAAACTTTGTGAAGGGGCTTGAAGCAGGGATTTAAGGTCACTTATTCAGTCCATTTCCACATATTTCAATGTATGTTTGGAATTAGCGGGAGGGAAATTTGGTTCCAGCTCTTCTTATCAGGGTAGCAGGGTTTGTAAAGGCTGCTTTAAGGTGATAAACAGATATGCTCTTCCAGATCGCATTGTCGGGGCAACACTACTGCTGTAGGACTCCACTTACAGAAAGATTCATGTGAGTACCTTAATTCTGAACTAGCTCAAACCACTTCCAGGTGTAAGTTTAGCCCAGCTGGATGGCCATCTTTAACAGGACATAGGAAGTGTATATACGATCCTTCCATACAGAAGTAATAGGCAATAATTGCCAGGAAGGGGCAGAATAACAAAATCTCAGACTTTTCCAGTGCAGCTGTGCACACAGCGGATGGCTCTCCACAACCTAAGTAAGACCATCCTGAAGTAAACTGGAGACACTTCTTTACGTCTACCTACATTATCATGTCACATTGCAAGTATGGAAACTAATTTCATTATTAATATAGAGGTGAGAGGGTTGTCAAAGAGAGCAAAATGCTATTCTTTCCCTTGCATCCCCTATGTTACTTCAGTCCCTCCATCTGCTAATGGAAATGTAACCTGGAGGTATGAGGAAATAGGTGCTCTGCTTCAGCCCAGCTTTGATGCAGGTAATCCTCCTCTCTCTGGTGGCATTAGATTGGTAAGAATACTGAAGTCACATGAAAATCAAAAGCAACCTGCTGCAACTGAAGGATATGAGTTGTAAAGACGAAGCACCTTTCTGGGGAAGAGAGCCAGAGAGCTACCATTTAGGTTGGCGGGGGTCCAGAGTAATTCTGTGGATTTCAGCAGTGGCTCTGAATTTTCATTGGTGGGTGCAGGGGCAGAATTTATCCAAGAAAGAAACCTTTGTGTTTGTACTAAAGCCATTTAACCCTAAAGGCATTCTCATCAGTCAGCTTGACCATATGGGTATTGGGAAATCATCTCATTTAGACAATGGCAGAGGCAAAGCTGAAACATAATGGTGTACTTGAGTGAAAGTCAGTGAAAAATTGGCCAGAGTACAAATGCTCGTTTGTCATATCCCTTGCAAATATACTTTAATTGTTTTCATATTTAAATGTCCAGAATCAGCCATAATAAATGTAAATGTCACACTACCAAGAGATTTCCAAAAACATGAAAGCTCTCTGAGGCATGTGGTGAGTTATTGCCAGTTCCCAATGTCTCTGCAGAACCACAAAAGGGCGAGAACCAGTAGGAGGACAAATCAATCACATCTGGCTAGAGTCTCCCAGAGTTAAAAAATTAGATGTGTTTGTCTGTAGTGACTCAGTTAATGAACAACTGTGCTATTTAGATTTTTGAGGGATTGTTCAAGTAGGTAGGCGTTACTGTTCAGAATTGACTCCTTTCCAATTTGTTTACAGACCTTTTATTTCTGTTTATTTTTTAGTACATACTGGTGTATGTGATTGATCTCTTCTCCACAAAAACATGACACTGAGGGAAATTATTTCCTCTGCAGTTATCTATTCCTGTACCTTAATGGCAAACAGTTCTGGCTATTCCCTGTACAGTACCTCAATTATTCATTTGCTGCTCCCTTTGTAAACATTTTGAGTAGTATCTGAGGGGGCTCTGCTCTCTCCCAGTTTTTGCCGCTAGATGTTTGTGGAAAAGAAGAGGTGAATTTTTCCTTGCTGTTATATGAAACTCTGGAGAGGACAAAAGTCTGGTAGATGTCATCACTGGCTTTTGTTGTATGCTTCTAAAAAGTTATGTTTTGTCTGTAAATAAGTTGTTTATGGCATCCTGATGGGTAATTAATAATCCGTTAACAACTGACTGTAGTAAGTATGCTCTGGAACTATTAATTTTAGACGTACATACTAATTACAGACCACTAAGCAAATCTGTTGTTTTCAGGTGAGTTGGAAAATACAAATTTCTCATAGATGAATACACGGCTTGCCGTAGAAGCAGCTGTGGCTTCTTTTGGGCAGTAAATGCACATGCAGGAATCAGGGCAACAGCAGGAAGGGGAAGAAAAAAGAGAGAGAGTGGCAAAACGGGGATGTGAGGAGATTGCATTTGGGATTACAGAGAGGATCTCTCTGTTTTGGAGAGAAGAAAGGGCAAATAACATCAAAATGTGGGAAGATATGAACACAGAACTTGAGAAAATGAGAACAGAGGTGTTTTAAGTAGACAGCTGACATCGTCCCTTTCAAAGCACCAAATTGAGACCAAAATTTCTCAGTCTTGTTATTTCTCTGCTGTTAGCAAGCTCCCTTATTTTCCACTGCTGTCCAGGCGTAATAGCCTACTTCTACCGTCAGTAAACTAGTCAGCTCAAGTGATGCATGCCTGTCTGCAGCATCTGCCTGGATTTTGACCCAACTGCAAAAGATGTCATTAGACATTTAATTTGAAAACAAGAAGGAAAACTCTTTACTTGCACCCTTACAGCTACCAATTTAAGACTCCGAGATTACGGAAGACCAGAAGCAGAAATAAAATTAAGTAGCGTTTTTGGGTATAATCATGCTTATAGATTCAGGACTTTAGCTACTTCCAAGTTAGCCGTTCACTTCTCTTAGCACCCTGACAGTCCTGAAAGCTCTGCCTTGGTCCTGTAAAGCACAGCATACTCCAAAATTAAAGCTGTGGTGTCATCTTTAAGATACCTGCTTTTGACATTAATGTGTCTGTGCTGTTGCTCTGGAACAGTTTAACAGGTGCAATGGCATTATCAGTTCTGTTGTAATGAGCAACATACAGAAGCCTGTGAGGAATTTAATATGCATGCATGCAATGCAGTGTAAGTCTATGCAGTAAATAAGGCATGAAGCCCTGTGATGAATCAGGGCCCAAAGTGTGTCCGTTAAGAGAACACTATTTACCGAAAGAGTCTGGCCTGCTTGGTTAATGTGTCTGTGTAATTAAAGGTTGAAAACTAAAGAACCTGAATTAAAATTTCACAGGCAAACTTTCATCCTGGCATCTCATATCTCATAGCTCTCAAGTACAAGACTGCAGCCTTAGCATTTCTTAAGAGTTATCTTCCATGTGTTTTACATCCTAGTGAATGGATATAAATGGATGGTCCATGTACTCTTAACATATAACTGTATGTAGCATATCACATTGTATCAATACAAGTTTAGGTCAGTATATGGTAGCTGAGTTTCCTGTGTTATATACATTTTGAAGATTTTCCTTGTATTTAATAAAAAAATATTGATAAAACCAATGAAACCTTTTGAACAAATCCAAATATTCTTAGTATATTTTAAGTGGGTGATGATATATGTCATAAAACAGATAGTAAATCCAAATAAATAGGGGTGGAATGGGTGTCAAGAGATCTTACAATCCATACAGCTTTCCTATGGCATCACTCCCAAAAAACCTAATAAAAGGTTCCTTTTTTATAAGCTTTTAGTGTCGGGGTTTCTTCGTAACAGCTTCTTCAGAAAGTCTGCTCCAATTAGAATTTTTTTTCTCCTTTCTGTATTCTGCAGATTCAGTATGTGATGAATGTAATCTCATGCTGTTAATCATTAGAACACAGCATTTATAATCTAATTGCCAATAAGAAATCTCAGAATTGTACGTTTAGGTTTCCCAAGCATAGGGCATAACTCTATAATTTACACAGGCACCAGGAATACCACTGTATCACCGCTGATTGGCATGCCACTTAATGATGCTGTTTATAAGACAATTTTCTAATCAGCTGCATGAACACTCATCAGGAGCTTGCTTCTTGATTTAAAGCAGAGGAGTTGGAGAGAAAGATAGGGTTTGTTTTGCTTATAAAAGCAAAATGGGAAAAAAGCAACTTATAAAGAGAAATATCAGGGATTTTTTTCCATTTTATAAAGCATTGATACAGTTAAAAAAAAGGCAAAAAATTATAGAGAGCTTTGATATGAATCTGGATTATGCATTTAAAAGCTCGATGTAGAATTAAAAGCTGTGGCGTGAATGAGTCAGTATTCTGCATGGTATTTCCTTCATGTATTTTGAAATTGGATGATGATAGCTTAAATGTTGACGTTGTGGTTTTTAACAGGTGTTATATTTCCAATTTAGTAATAATTATGTGATTTGATATTGTAGATAGTCTGTTGGGGTCTAGGTAGTTGAAGCTGAGAAACAGTCAGTTTTCCATTTGTTTCACATGTCACATTCTAGTTTTCATCCCAATAAATATAGCCATCTCTCCCACTCAATAATTAATTATTCCTTACCTTCTTCCTGTCTATTTCACTCTTTTGTTCTGTAGTAGACAGAATGGCTTTAATTTTAAAAGTGTTATCCAAAACACATGTAAGCTGGGTTAAGTGTGTCTGGCATGGAAACAATTCATTACATGATTTTAGAGGTTTTAATAAGATGAGCTTCAGTTGACCTGCATAATTTATGAATAGCTTTGGCACACACAATTAAAGTACCTCTTCTAAATTTATCCCCAAGTATTCGTTGTAAAGCCCTTGTAGACACACCTTGCCATCCTGTTGTCTGTATATCCAATATATGCTGAAGAAGTCATGTTTTATGAAAACATTAGAGCTTAATACTGAGCTTGTGGAATTAATGGGAGTATTGCACATTGACTTTAATATTAATATGTTAATCTGGAGATACTTTTGTCTCTTCCTTCACTGAACAAGAGTAACTTAAGCCCCTAATTCATCAGAAGATTTAGGCATCCATGTATTTTCATGCATGTGACTAGTTCCATGGAATATAAAGGGATTATTCAGTGGCTAAAGTTAAACATGTGCAAAAGTCCTTGCTGCAAGTCAAACTCTGCAGCGGAAGATATAACCTTCAAAAATGCCTGAAATGGCTTTTCTGTATGTAAAATAAGGTGGTAGTGACTTTAATCTCAGTCTCCGGGGTTAGCTGTCAGTGCTGGTTCCTATTTGAATATCTCTTCTCACTCACCAGTGCTATAAAGCTCCCTTTTCCAGCTCTGCACATTTTTTATGTATTACTGATTGGCTGTAGTAATTTACATGAATTCCTCCTGATTTTAATGTTGAATGTCTGGGCAAAATATGAAGACATGGTAAGACAAACTTTCAAATATTTCTTGCATCTGGCTTCTTTACCTGTAGTTCAACAGATGTGTTTTCCTACCAATACAGCTGTCAGGTCCATGCATCAAGTAAATTTTTCATATGAGGATTCTGGACAAAAGGGTTCTGGATATGTACCAGAATTTTTAAACAATTATGAAGTTTTCATTAAAATAGATGAAAGCATTAGAATATAGTACATGTCTGCATAGTTGTAAGAGAACAAAACACTCTAGATAGAGTAAATCAACCACAGTGGATATTTTTTTTTTTTCAGTGCTAAAAATTTGCCACACTTCTGTGGCTTTGTCTGCCACATGTAAAGATTTTCAGTCCACATTAAAACAATGCATGCAGCTTATGCAAGGCACTCAGTAGGGAACAGGGAAAATTTTCTATATAATGTTATGAACTGGAATGTATGAAATACTAACATCAACATAAATCTTAGTTGTACTACAATATTTAAGTATTGTTCCTTTTTTTTTATTTTAAAATATGAAGAGTTGCTGTGTTTACCTTTTAACATTCCAAAAGCCTGCAAACTGTTTTTTAGCAAGTGCAAATCAACAAATGCGGGCAATACTTTGAAAGACAGCTTTCTGTTGTGGGCTTACATAGAGATTTATATTGCTTATTTGCCATGTACAGTAGGAAGGTTGATTGGTTTTTCAGAGCTTGTGCCTGCCACTTTCTCTTTGCTGCTGCCTTTTGTTACCCTGTGTGTTTATGTTAGTATAGTTCTGGAACAGACCTGGACCATTTAAGACTTGTCTTGGATTTTTGGGAGCTCTCTTGTTGGTAATTAATTTTATATCCCAAATATCTCAAGCAAATGTTGTTGTCAGTGAATCTTTAGATTAGCATGTGTTCCTTTTAATGCCTCCACAATTACTTTAGCGTCCCAGATGAAATCACCTCAGAAGAATTTTGGTCACCGTTATGAAATTCACTTTTTCCAGTTTATGCCGTTCTCTGACTTCCTGGGGTAATGATTTGTCACTCTAGGTCAGGTAGATGTTTGTCAGTCTTGATTTTGCACCCATGTTTCTCTGAATTTCTCTTGCCATTTTTGTGATCTGCCTCCTCTGATGCCATTTTCAACAAATTCTTCAGAAGTTATTAATAATGAAGGCGGTCTCTAAAAGAAACAAACACCCCACCCCCCACCCCCACCCAAAACTTAATCGTCATCATGGCATCGAACCGATTGCTGACTCAGCGGGTAGCACACCAGGCTGGGGATCCAGCAGTGGGGCTGGAACACATCATTAGCTCTCCTTAGTATCCTGTCTCTCTTCTCCTACTGTTTGTCATTAACTCTTTGGGGCAGGGACTGTCTGCTGTGCTGGGTCTGTACAGTGCACCCTGTCCTACCTGGTAGTCACATACTACAGGGATAAAAATAATTAATTGCAATTGGGAGATGACTTCTGGAGTTACAGTTGAAAGTTAATACCATGGAATGATTCCTGATTTTAAATAAATGCATATTCTATATGTGTTAGAGGCTGCATCTGGATTATTATCTTCAGAGATTGTACTGTGGAAAGAGAAGAAAATCATTATTTAACATACAGTGCCATCTACAGAATAGCTTTTGCAGCCTGCACCTCATACGTTATATGCAGGTTTTTGGTGTTTTGGTGGTTTTATTTTTGTTCTTGGATTGTTTCTTTTTTGTCACAGCACAGTTGACATTCATGTTGAGAGGGTGTATTAGAAGTTTTTAGCAGATACCTGCAGAATTGGAGGGTGAGGACAGGAGTTCAAGAGCCCTGAGGCCTGGCTGAGCTCTTGCTGAAGTGCTGGGGTGCAGCTCTTGCTCTCTCAGCTGCCGCTGGTTGGAAAGTTGATTCTGTCACCCAGCACACCCAAATGGGAGGTGATTTGTGCGCTCACCTACTTCAGCTGTCATCTGCAGTGTCTGTAGGCCAGGCTTCATCAACAACACCCGTTATTAACTTCCTCTTAGAAGCCTAAATTGTTGTTGTAAGACTGCTTTGCCCAAAGAATACTGGAAAAAGGGTCAGCCCAGGAATTTTAAAAAGGTAAAGACCAGTTTTCTTTCTAGGAGCAAACATTTAGGGAAAAACATTGGAGGATTTCTTAAAAAATAAGCTACTGCAAAAAATAAAAGAGGCTACGTAAATATATACACATTGTTTTTTAATACTGTTAATAAAAGGAAGACAGTGCAAAATGTTTCGTTTGTTTTGTTTTTTTTTTTTTGTTTTAACACAACTATTTCTAGAAATGCTGCCAAGTGCAGCTGCTTTTCCTAGCAAGTGCATGACCTACTACAGCAGTCTGACAGGCACACAGAGGTGGAAAAAGGAGGGAAGGGACTAGAGAGGAAAAAGTCCATCTTTGGATCATGTTGTGAACATTAGGTATAGTAAAGCATGCTGTCAGCTGTCCTCTCTGTTAAGAGTCAGTTTAAATGGCAGGGAAAAGGGGAGGGTGTCTTCTCATGTTGTTACCTAAGCACATGCTGTACAGAAAACTGTTAAGTAGCAGTTGTGTGTTTGCATGGTTCACTGGTTGGAATGACAGGATTGGCACTGCTGGGAGAGTTGGATTTAATCGCCCGAATCTTTAGGGTGCTTTTCAGACAAATGTTAATTTTGGAGCAGAAAGCTGGATATTATAATGTTTTTTAAAAAGACAGAGAAGGTGAAAGAACACACAAATATCACTCCTTCCACTCGCAGTAATCCATTATTTATTTACTATAGCAAATTAAGTTACTGTAGTCACTGCAGAACAAACTGCTGTCTGTCCTCTTTTGTCTAACTTCTGAACACTGGAAAGTATCTGGCCTTTAAGCTGTTAGTAGCTCAGGACCCACTGTTTGGCATCTTCACGTTAGCGGGGTTGAAAAAGAGAAATGGGAAGGGAGGGCTGAGAATGAATTCTGACATCTAGGGCAGATGATACAGAATAATTTTCTGGCAGGTGATCTTGCAGAGGAGGAGGGGGAAAAGAGAGGGGTCTTTGGGTTTTTTTATAGTTAGATGTGAAATTCAGTGTATTTAAAGTAGCAGCAGAGATAGACTAGGAGGCCAAGTGTCTAAGACAGCTGAAGTTGCGCATTAAATGGAGTTTATGAGACTACTCTGCCATTTCTCACCTGCACTGTCACAGTCAGTACCTGTGAGTGTGTAGGTGAGTGGGGGTGTATGTAAATAATAATTCTTCTTTATTTAATATACATTAAACCTGAAAAGGGACAGAAATATGAGTTAGCGGAGTGCTACAAAATGTGAAGGTAATTATGTAGCAGTTATCCTCCACATTTCCATCTTTAAAGTGGTTTTGAACTGCTTAAGTGCGGCAGTTACTGCAGACTGTGATTAGATAAATGGATGCAAATGGTAATTGTAACTGATGAATGATTGATGATGGCTTTATATGTTTATCATTATATACCCTTGTAAACACTTTCTTCCTCAGCAAGGATGGAGCCTGTAGGCAAAATGATGATATATTGAATATGAATTCAAACTGTGATATTTTAAAGGGTATACAGGGCTGGGATAACCACAGAGCTATTGAGTAACTGATGAACTTTGCCATTGATATCAATGGGCTGAGCACCAAACTTCTCCCAGCTGACATTCAGGATCTGAATACAAATGCAGCTGGGAAGGTGGGTTAATAGGAGAGAGCTTGAAAGGGTATGTGGAGCACTGTTGAATGATGGCTTTGGGTGGGGGAGACCCACCAATCCACTGCACAAAAGGAGAAAAGGAGACACAGTTTCTCTTCATTCTTATATTGCTTCTCATGGCTCCTGCCTTTCTTCTCAACTTTCCCATGTCGTGTCTCCTCAAGTTAAAGTCAACCTTTGTGAATTTCTTCTGCTCTGTAGATTGTTGATGTCTATAAGACATTAATACAGTATTTGCCAGCTACGGCTGTGAATGTTGTACATCCACATTGTAAGAGCAATTTGGGACAGAATGAGTATGTTTGGATAATTGAAAGTTGGTGGGAACAAAAAGACAAACAAGGTTGTCCCTAGAAAACAGTGCAGGATAAGAGGTTTGTATAATCTGAATGATGCTATAATTCTATTCAATCTGTTGCCTGCCATTTGCTAATTAATCACAGTAAAAACATTTAGTACTTAGATTAATTTAAAGGGATTTTTATTGCAGCAGCTTGAGTTTAATATCAGCTCATTGTGTATCATACAGTGCAAAAAGTAACCTGTGGTAATTAAATTACAGGCTAAGCCCTCACTGTACATGAATTTTTCCATTCACTGAGGGAAAAAATAAGCAGGATATTACCAAAGAAAAGCCCCAGATCATTAGCAGCCTCTGCTTCTTGCTTCTGGTCCTTTACATCACTTCACCTGCAACGCTGAATGTCTGTTACTTTTCCTATGGCATTGTAGAACTGACAATGAACTTGCCAGCTTTTCCATCATGTGCCTGCCCTTGGGCTTGTATAAAAGAAGTGAATTAGGTTCTCTTTTGTTGACCTTTTAGATGCAAGGGAAATGGTAGTCCTGTTTGCTTACACATCAAATGCTACCAGGCTATTGTCTCCATTAACCTTTGTGGAGCACCCTGATCTGGTTGTTACTCTCACACCTGCAACAGAGATGCCAGAGAGAATTGAGAAGGGATAAATTGGAGGTGCCATGCGAAACAGCTCAGCTAAAGACATTTTTCTCCTGCACTGAAGAAAAGGTATTCTGTATGTGTTTAACTACTTAGCGGGTCTGTGAGTCCTGTAATTTGCTTAGCCAAAGAGAACTTCAAAACAGATGGTTTCTAAATTTGGGGAAAATAACCATTTCAGTATTTTTTTCCTGCGCAGTCTGCAGTTATGCTTTAGTACTGACATTATTTGAAAATTAAACCGGAAAATAAAATTGGAATCTTTACCAACCGAATACTAATTTCAGGAATATACAATTTTTAGTATGTGTTAGGTTTTCATCTGTGCATTTAGCCTAAGATTTGTTTATGCTCTGATTTAGTGTTTCTTGCTGCTTACTTGCATAAACACTACCAAATCAGTCAGAGTCATGAGCATATTTAGCTCCCAGCTGCATTTGCTAATAAAAAGAAGAATGACAAGTTCCCTCCTTCACAGAGGAGGAAGTGGAGAAACATAAGGAATTAATTCATTGCACTTACTTATATAGCACCTGCCATCAGCAATCTGTATAGGTGCTTTACCAAAAGCAAGTGCATTACCTCATCTGCAAACCATTTTTCTTGTGAAAAACTGCTTCATTCTCAATCTCTTCTTTGAGGAAACTGAGTCACAGTGCATTTGTCTGGTCTGAGGTTGTAAGTGAAGCTAACCAAAAGGTAGAAATCCTAGTACCCTGGGCTTTGGGATTGTTTTGTATCCTGATAGAAGTAAATTAGGACAAAGAAATTCATTATTTGATATTTAGTATTTGTTAACATTTATTTAATATTATTGTACATAGTTACTATTTCCGAAGTGTATCCAGTAAAATTATATTTAGAAATACTGCCTCTCTCTTAGAACATACGGTCAACTGTTGGTCATTTTGTATGTGTCCATCCCTGAACGTAAAGAGGTTGTGTAGGTGTGAAAATGGAGTTAAATTCCATTTCCTAAAAACCCAAGTATAATATATGGTCTCCACTTTAGCAGCCCTTTAACCATTACTTGTCAGTATGAGGGACCTGTACACTCAGGTAACCTTCGAGATAACTCATTGCCCAACAACTGGAGTTATCTTGGGTTGGGGATTACTAGAGGGAATTTTAGGGATATGACTCATTTGATTCAAGTCTTTGCTCCCTCAAGCAAGTGTGCCATGTAATGCCCAGACAGATTCCATTGTGCAAGGCAGAGGAACTTGTTGCCACAGGATGCCCTGTGGATCACAGATATAAATGGATTCAGAAGAAAACTTGCAAGTTTAGGAAGAATGATCCAGAAAACACAGTGATACAGTCTCCATCTCAAGCAAACCCTAAGATACAGGTCCTTTGAGTAAGGATGTGCTGAGAGATCTACCATATTGCCCAATCTTTAAAGTTCTTTCCTAAATACTCATTATGGACCGTTGCCTGAGGCTTCTGTGCCAGTGCCCTACTAAGATAAATCCTTGGAATGACAGCAGTGGCTGCTTTCATGCTCTTTTGACCCTCAGAGTTTGTAGTTCTTTTTCCTCTTGAGAGAGAATTTATATTCTTCCTTTTGGCCTCCTCTTCCAAGCTGTTTTGTCCTCTGCATTAAGGACTCATCATTTCAGTTTAAATTGTCCTTCCTTGGACAGAGGACTAGAACTATACACCCTTCTTCAGATAACATTCCCCAGTACAATGTACTGCCCATACCATGGCAATAATATGTGTTTATTGCCATTGAAAACATCTAATCTGCCACATCTTTTTTAACATCTCTAGACTCTTTCTGCTAGGCTGCTGTAAAATACAGCCTTCGATGGCTTGCTAAGTTGTCAAACTCGGTTGGCAATTGAGTATGCCTCGGTATTTAGATGGGCTTTGTCTGCAAAGGTTTCAGAGGATGACTTTTCCTCCTTTACTTGAAAACCTGCTTTCTAGTTGGGGTTTCTAAAGGTGGCATTGTAGGTCTGCAGGCGTCAATGGAAATGGGTTTATGGGCCCAAATTGTGGAGTCTTAAGCGGAGAACAAGTTGACTTCCCTTCTTACTCTCTCCTGAATTTTCAGAATTTTTAACAGAGAGAACTCTCTGGGTTTGTTGGGGGGCTGGGTTTTTTTATCAGCAAACTGGTATGATTGTAGGTTCCCTTCCAGAGGCCGTGAAGTAAATACACTTGGCATGACAGCATATGCAGTTACAAGAGCATCTAAAATCTTGAGCTGTAAGAGCAGAGGTATGCGTAACTGAAAGCAATAGCCATATTGTGCCTTAGGAAGTTGGTCTTTCATTAAATAGTCTTGTTAAGCAGTGGTTACTCACCACAAGTGTATTCATACAGAGCAGCTCACCTGACAGGTGGAAACTCTTTACTGCTTTCCTTAAGCCCTCTTTGAGAAATAATTAAATTGACTTTGAGTTCTCTTCAAATTCAGCCCGTTTGTATCTTCCCTGATGTATATTCTCTCTGGTGTCTCAGAAGGAAAGCTTTGGGGCAGGATATAGTCATGAACAAGGCTTATCTCTAGCCCATGCTGCTTTTAGAGTCGTCGCTTTTATGTAAATAAGTTTTAGGACTGAAACTGCAGATTAGATGTTCCATGGGTACCTTCTTGGCAAGTTACATCACTGACTTGAAAGGTAGAACTACAGTATAATAGACACTTGATGGTGCATTCTAAAGGCTGTAATGTCTCTTTATTTTGCTGCAGATATAGTAGCAGCTGGCAGGAGCATAAGGTTGCAGAATTCTTGCTGCAGCTATTCTAATTCTGTGGCTTTTATGCTACTAGGTAACATTTATATGCAGGGTGATGGGAAGGAAAGGTGAATGAAATGCATTTGCACATTGTAGTAACAAAATCCAGCTTTGACAGGTTATATTGTATTCTGAACAAAATTCCACTTTGGGGGTTTCATTTGATGTCGTAATTTGCAGCTTGATTGGTCGTTCTTGTGATTGTTGGCCTTTTGTGTAATACCCAAGATTTCAAGAACCTGTTTGTCTTGTACTGCCTTGTCATGAGTAAGTCTGAAATATTTCACCTTCAAATTTAGAAAGGTAATTGAATTATGCTCTAGGAAGCAAAATGTGTTATTTTTCACATCTTTCTGAAAGATTCTGGTATTTTAGCACCTTGCTTCCAAGAAATGTCAGGTGGATGATATCCTTCCCATCCATATATCTAGTCATCGCCATGCAAAAGAAAACCTCTCTTCAGTCTAATTTTTCAGATGCTTTGACTAAAGCATTACAGAGTTAATATAGAAAGTAATTAAAGTAATATCCAACAAACTGTTGTGAATTTTTCCCATATGCCGAAGATAAGTATTATGGATGTTAGTTTTGCACTTTTTTTTTGGCTCTTGGGTCTGGAACCTGTGCAGCCTGTTCTCTACAAGAAAAGACAAAAATAGAAAGGGAGGGGGGGAAGGTCTCCTGTGGATGGAGACATAGCACCTCCTAACTCTGGCAGAAAGCTTGTTCCTCAAAACTAAGCCTAAAGACTTTAGTATTTACCTAAGGGTAAATACTAGATCATCCCAGGTGACCAGTAGAGCAGTGATTGACCTCCAGCAGGTACAGTCTCTAGTCCAGAAGCAGAAGTGGTGCTTCTAATGTAACTTTGGCTTTTTGCAGTGTTATTTCATGTTGCATGAGTTGCACCACCCGCATCCCATATTTGCCTGTTCTTTATGCTTCTGTAGCTGAAATGACTCTGTCTCCCCACCATTTAGATATAATCATGTGTTGGAAGAGAAATAGCCCATGACTTGGAAGTTACAAACATGAATCGCTCTCAGTCTCATGTCCTGGGGCCTATAGAAAGGTGGGGAAACAGCAGGTCCTTTGTGGTAAGCAATGGCAGTGCTGTGTCTAGCAGGACAGTGAAAAGTCTTGCATTTCAGGAATCGAGTTGCCCCTGTTAAAAGAGTAGTATGTAATGAGTGATGTGAAATAAGTGATTTTTCCCATGTGTTAAACTGAAAAGAAATTGATGGGAAGAGATGATGCAGAAGCTCCTGCCTCCTAATCAGTGGTTCAGCTAATGTACAGTACTGGCAGGAAATTTCCAAGCTGCTGATTGTATTGCATCAGAATAAGAAAAATCATCCCACTGCTTGAAAATGCAGTGTTTTGTCTTGGAAAGAAAAATGCATTAAATTATGGTACTTAGTATTTTAGACCTTCTGCCTTGTCAGATCAAGATTCACTGGAGCTAGAGAGGCTGATTCAAATATATAGTTTCTGCCATAGCCTGGAGATTACACTTTACTCTCCACTGTCACTAATCTGGCTGGGAATGGCAATCACAGTGATAATTACATGGGAACTCCAGAGTCTCAGAGGCAAAGCAAAGCAGATTCTTCTCCATACAGAATTTGCTTCTTGAACAACCAAAAGCGACAAATCAAATCCTCCTGTGTCTAACTGGTGCAGGTCACCTGATACAATCAGATGACATTTTGTATCAAAGCAAAGCTAATTATTAGTAGAATTGTATTGCCTTCCATGTTTTAGTTTTGCAACACATACATATTCATTATTCTGTCTGCTCTTGAAAGACCTAGCAATCGGTTTTTACAGTTAGATAATTACTAAATACATACTGTTCTTCTGCAACTTGGATGAAATGCAGACTCAGGAGCCAGCAGGGAATAGTCGGCGAAACTGAACTGTGCTAAATTGTAAACTGATGAGAAAGTGCTGCTTTCTGCAATGCACAATTTCACTTTGGAGCACATTGGGCTGAGGTGGTGTTTAGTTTTGTTCAGCACTGGTTGTGTGTGACTACGCTGTGTTCCTTCCGAGTGAGTGCCTGCGCAGCAGCATGTAATCCTACGAGATTGCCTTGTCCTTGGCTGCGTGTAACATGTTAACATACAACACATGGTGTCCACAATAGATGCAAACCATCACAGATGCTCCTGATGTGCGGATGGTGGAAGATCCAAAAGAGTGGATCATTTATTTGAGTAATGGAACCATCCCTAGTTAAAATAGAAAAGACACAGATGCTTCTTGGAACATCTCTTGTCTTTCCGTGCATATAGTCAGTCTTTAGTGGTTAGAATCATAGGATGATAGAATGTTTTGGGTTGGAAGGGACCGCTAGGGGTCATCTAGTCCAACCCCCCTGCAGTGAGCAGGGACACCATTACCCAGATCAGGTTGCTCAGAGCCCTGTCCAACCTGGGCTTGAATGTCTCCAAGGACGGGTCTCCCCCCACCTCTCTGGGCAACCCTTACAGTGCTTCACCACCCTCACTGTAAAGAATTTCTTCCTTATATCCAGCGTAAATCTCCCCTGTTTCAGTTTAAAACCATGACCCCTTGTCCTGTCCCGGGTGGTCCTACTGAAAAGATTTTCCCCCTCTTGCCTATAGGCCCCCTTTAAGTACTGGAAGGCCACAATCAGGTCTCCCCGCAGCCTCCTCTTCTCCAGGCTGAACAAGCCCAACTCTCTCAGCCTGTCCTCACAGCAGAGCTGCTCCAGCCCTCGGATCATTCTTGTAGCCTCCTCTGGACCTGCTCCAACAGCTCCATGTCCTTCTTGTGCTGAGGGCTCCAGAGAGGACAGAATATTGTTAGGACAATATTTCCCTGGGAAAAAGATCTAGATTAGGGGCGGTTTGTTCTTACCTTTGAATTTGGTTGGGAAGTTACCAAAATTACAAACCAGAAAAAAAAGAGACTTCTTGTGAGACTGGTGTGCCCTTTCCTGTAATTATTCCTAGTTCTGGTTTAACGCTTCTTTGTCTCGCAAACTATTTGTATAGAATGTTACCAGCTTTTGGTTGGCTGTGTATTTTTAAGCCCTAAATGACTAAATGCATGTGCAAACATAGGTGCAGTGAAATGTTGCCTATTAAAAACTGAACTCATAAAAACCTGTTCTAAAAGTAATAGACAATCAGCATCTTCTTTTATAGAGGAAAATCAATTTAAAAAGAAACAACTCTGAATATAATTAAACATCATAACTCTGGTTTATATGTGTTTAATAGGTATAATAATACTTACCTACTGTATCTCACAGGAGCCCTATGAAGTTTAAGTAATTAACATTTATAAAAGCACACTGAAATTCTAAGATGAAAAGAAACTCCAAGTACATTGTATTGTTGCCGTTGTTTTATGAGCAATTTTGAGAAAAACCTGGTACTTCCAGAGATCCAGAATGTGTTTTAGCATTCTGTTGTAATTTTATATTCACATAAAGTTAGTTCCTCATTGTTTTCCTAAGATTTTCCTCCTCCTAGAATCAACACTTATGGCTGTTGTTTGCCTAAAAACCAAAATATGTATTTAAAGAAACCTTTAATGTTAGGTAAATACCATTTCTTTCCTAACCCTTTTTGTTTTAATTTCACTTGGAATCATCAGTCATAAATCAGAAGTGCTTAAATAACTTACAGCCAATCTCAGTGACAGTATTAACATAAACTCCAGCTATGCAGTGTTAGTGGTAATCAAGACAACTTCTTAACTAGTGGGAAGACTGTTAAAAGTCTTGTGATAGATCTCAGTAGTTTATATTTCCTCATTACAGCAAATGAGTCCATCAGCATGTTGTTTTTCAAAAGGAAGTTTTGCAGGAAAAATAAGCAAACAGCTGCAGAGCCTCAGTCTTCTGTAGGAATGGAGATTTGGGGGGTCAAGAGGGATCCCCAGAAAGGATTGCATCACAGTCGGTTCATTAGGTGTTTTAGAGATGAACTATTAATCAGTTCTGAAATTAGACCACATCTTTAGTTAACTAGAGAACCTAAAACCTCTACGTGTCGGGGTTAGGGGCAGAGATGTCATATAGGCTGGCCTAGAAGCAGGCAAGTGTGTTTTCAGTAGTGTTGCACAGATGCTCATTTTCCTTTGTGTTCACATTCCTGACATTTTTTTTTTTAAACCCAGGAAATCCCTTTTAAGATATTGGGGGGGGAAAAAAATAATTATATATATATATATGTATCCCCCCCTTTATAGCTACATTGAAAAAAGGCAGTAACTGCTTTAGGTTATATTGAAGGTTATTGTTTCATAAGTTAAATCAGCCCTAACTTTTTCTTCCTTTTTTTTTTTTTTTTTTTTTTTTTTAACTGGCATCTTTACCTTTTAATCTGATTTTGTTATGTTTGCCACTACACAGATAGTTCCATGTACACATCTTCAAAGAAATAACTCCTAACTAATAATAGTGACGAGTAATTTGTGTTGCAGGTCTACAGTCTGAGGCAGGAGGAAGGATTTATCACCAGAATTAGTCAATTGAAGGCTTAGGAATTGCTGGGTGGCTCTTTCACCTCAGGAAAAGCTCTGATAATTCTTGATATTTATTATGAGTTATGGAGGTTCCTTCGCTTTTAAGCAGCACTCTCTTCAACACTGGATTTTTCTTATGCCTCTTGCAGAGTTATGAAATGGAGGAGGACACAGGCTTCATTATGTACAAAGTGTTTAGCACTTCTGTGATTTTTATGATCTGATGTCAACATGAATGTCTATTGCCATGAATATCTATTCCCTCATAAGAAAAATATTTTTTTTATTATATTCCATTAAAGGTTTCAATTATATTTTAGATTAGAAACATCATAGTCCAGCGAATGGGGAACTGTGCTAGGTATCATTAGATATTCTCTCAAGTTTTGCTGGGTAAACCAGGGCCATGCCAAGCATACTTCTCTGTCCTTCATTTTCCCCACTTCAAAACCAGTAGTAATACTACTGATGTCCTTTAAGTGCTGTGAGATCTGCTGATGAAAATTTCTGCACAAAAGCTAATGGTGATGGTGTTATTCCTGACTGGGTCACTGGATGTGCTGTGTAACTGCGGGAAAAGACTGCACTCTCCACTGGTTTGCTTCTCTTCCCATCTTCTCACTGTCTTGGTTCCTCTGACTGGTAGTTTTTTCAGGATTGGGATGATCATGTGTGTTTTGTTTGTACAGTGCCCAGCACAAGGAAGTCTGTGAAGGCATTGACTGCTATCGCACTGGTAATTAAAATTGAATTTAGTAAGTTGACAGAATGATTATGTTAATAGCCTGTAAATCCCTCCTGCACATAACTGGATCATTCTTGTTGAATTCTTGTGCCTGTGGCATTTTGATTTTGGAGGTTTGCTCACTGTGTAGAATGCAGACTGTTCATTTTTAGACAGGTTGGGGTATTTTGAGACAACACACAGTAGTCAGTCAGTTTTTGAAGTATATTGGCTTCATTGGTTTCACAAAGCCAGTCTTAGGTATTTGTTTCTTTCTTTGTCTTGCTAAATTTACAAGCTCCTTTGTCTTTTCCAGTGACAGTCTAAGGTCTTGTAACCAAACCACACACAGCTAACATTCTTTATTTAATCTACATTGTTTGCATGGTCTGTACTTCCAGTTCTGTATAATCTAAATTCTGTGGGGGAAAAAAGAAAAATGCCATTGAATATTTTAGGTTGCAGTTTTGGCTTTAGATATATAGGAAAGAAACTCTGTTTAAGCGAGTACTTAAATGTATAATGACTTTAAAATGCCTCAGTTCTCATCAGATTTAACAGTACTGCTGCTGAAAGGCTCTTGTGAGCTTTAGGGTTTGGGATTTTAGCAATGTATTTTTAAAAGGGAGAAGATTAAGCTCATGAGATCTTCAGACAGTAAAACTCTGAAAAGACCATCTATCTCCACAGCCTAAAAGCTATTCCTCTGGCCTTCAGCCGACTCCACACCTATAGGGCATGCGAAGGAGCCAGCTACGCAGTCCTCGCCTGGCCCTGCATAGCCAGGGAGCCGTGATGCTCGGGCATTGCCCCAGCCTGTTCACTGCAGAAGCAGTCAGTGCTGAGGTCAACCTGAGATATTTCAAAGAGGGATGTGAGCAGAGCTCCTGAATGGGCAGAGGGTTTGCCTGTCTCTGCTGTTTTTCTCTGGGACTTTAAAATTTCTGCAATACCCACAGGTTTTTCTGAGGTGAAGTGACCTATAAATATATCAGACTCTTTGAAGATATGTTGTCCTATGCCAATCAAAAGGATAAAGACATACTATCCTTACTACTTAAAATAATTGGAGAGGCGCCAGCGAGGAGCCAATTTAGAGAAATTATTGCAGTGAGACAGATCCCTACATAATTGATATTTGGTATGGACAGATTTATGGAGGTAGCTGTTACAATCCTATTAAATACTTAGCTGAAGCACTTAGCTTTGTCACTTTTATTAGCATAGTTTTGCACACACTTTCCATGGTAATTTGAGCTGTGTATTTTTTAGCCTGCATTGCAGAAAGACATCTTTAAAACTCAAAGCATCTTCCTTTATGGTCGTGATAGGCAGATTGCATTGACATGGTCTTCACACAGGAGCAAGCACCTTTTTCTTGTCCTGCCTTTGGCTGTACTTCCTCCCCCCATCCCCCTTCCATCTGGACAGATCTCCTGGGGTTTTTTTTTCCCCTCACTTTTTGCCGGAAACATACTGCATATCTAATATATCGTGTTCAAAGAAGTCAAATTTGTTTTTCTAATACAAGCTCTTATCTCTTAGCAAGCATAGATCTACAAATACTGTACTATGTCCCCCACAGCTATTCTCTGTTTAGAGATTCTTCATCATGTGTCGGACAGATGGCACAATCAGTGGGTTGTATCAGAGCATTAAAAAAAGAAATTCTTTCTCGCTGCTTCTACCCAGACTGTTTTCAATTCAGTGAGATGCAACAGCTGTAACACAATCTTTCAATGACAACTCTGAACATAGATGGGGGGTGGGTGTTGTTTCATTTGAAAGTCAAAAAATACATATGAAAATTGGCATTAAAAAAGAAACTTAAAGGATTTTAACAGAGCTATGAAGGTTGCAAGGTTAAGAACCTGACTTTTCAGAGCTGTTTATTCTCTCAGCTGTCCTAGATCTCCATTTGAAGCTGCTGATACAAAAAATACAAGGCTGTTTTTACTTCTGTCAAACACTTCTTAAGACTGCTACTTCATTTGTTATTAAAAAAGATACCTGGTACTTACACAAGCCTTGTCCAAAAGAGCAAAGATGCTTGTATTCTTAGTAAGCATGATACAAAATGCAGCATTAATAATATAAGGGTTTGCTGAGAGGACAGCCCTAGGTTTCTGAGTTGGGCATCTGTTGTGCCTGACCATTACTGCATGCATGCAATTTGTTTTCAATATCAAAGAACCTGAAGTCTTTGATAACTGTTAAATGATATAAAAAAAAAATAGATATTGTGTTTTAGACCTCATCCTACACAAGCCCTAGTAGTCTTTTTCTTCATATGCTTTCTTCCCACCTATCCCTGTCACTCCTGCCCCCAAGAGCAGTGGTTCTAGTGCAGCTCCTGTCATGGGGTCCAGTTTCCCCTAAGGAAGAAATCCAGTCAGCGAATGAAGCAGTGATAGGCTGTCAGTATGCATGAAGCAGTTAGTATGATCTTGACAAAAGGCTGAAAGAAAGTTGAGGGTCTCTGCAGAGCTGTCAAGGGGCCAAGCTGTGGAGATGAGGGTGGTTGGAGGCTGGAGGCACTAGGGGAGCTCCTGCCTTCTGACTGTGAGGTGAGGGGTCCTCAAAGGCCTCTGCTGCTTGTCTTCAGCTGACTCCTGGGGAGAAAGCCTGGCCTGAGATTTGTAAAAGAAGCATCCTGTCCTTTTGTATCTTCAGCTGCCCATTTTATATAACATACCATAGGGAGGAGATACATCTCTCTTGCATCGTTATCCACTTTCTGTAAATCACCACTTCTTACTTCATATTCCTGTCATGTTCCCTGGTTATATCACTACAGTCAAACTGCTCCTCTAACACTGCTTTAGCTGCTTTTATTCCTAGAAACTGCATTTTAAGCTAATCTTATATCCCTGCCCAGGTAAACTTGACCTATATGAGAAAGTGCTCTCGCCTAATACAAGGAATTACACAAGAATATCTGTCCTGGTTTAAATTCATATTCTGTTTAAACCTGAATAATTTTTCACATTAGCAAGTTGTAAAAGAAAGAATGTTTTTAATTCAGCCTTTTAACGGGGGAAAACAGGAGTACAGACTAGAAACAGATGTTCTTCCCTTTGTGTTGTTGCAATATTCAGTTCTCTGCTTGGCACTGTGTGGGAGGCAGTTTGGATTGTGGAACAGACTTGATATTTCTGCTAAATGATTGTACTGATATTTAATTGTCACCTTTTAGGTTCAATAGTTTAACAAGTCATTGTGACAGATGAGGTGGCTGTTGCATCTGAAAGCTGTTCAGGTAGCATTTACTATGTCTCAGTGCACTTCTTCAAAGCTGTCTTCATAACCATGATGACTAGAGAGGGGAGCAAAAGGGAAGGATTGTGCAGCTGTGGGTGCATCCTGGCAAATGCAGAAAGCCCTGCCAGAGGTTCTTGACATAGATTTTGACCACAGGAGTACACACCATCCTGTGTAGTACTGTGATGTTCTGGGAAGCTAACGCTGCAGCTTACTGAGAGACGGGACTCTGAAACACAGTCAGAAACACCAGACAGCAGTTGTTATTTGCACTGTCCTTTTTCTACCCATACTAGTATTATTTTCTCAAGTAACTGTTACTGCCCCCCCCAGACAGTTTGCTAACTCTCTGCAAAATTCTGCTACATCAGAAGCGGGGGAACTTGCCCTTTTCCAACATGTTCAGCAACATTTACACTGTTTTTTTATTTGCACATTTTATTGTACTTCTTTCCCCATGACAACAGGAAGCAGTGAACAGCTGGCCAGCTGCAAAAGTGCTTGTGCAACCAGAGAAGTTTGGGGGAGGGAGTCTCGTTGAGAATTGCTTGCCAACTTTACTGCAGAATTATGATTAAAATGTTTTGTTGAGAGTTTAATATATGTGCAAGTGAGAGTCAGCAAAACAGCTTGGGCTGCCTTCTGTTTCCTTCTCTATTTGTTTAGTGTACAATTTCTCAAATGCCACATTTAGTGTAATAACTCTCATTCTTATGATACTAATCTGACTTTTAACTCCTCCTCCTGTTGCACTTTAACTGAGCTCCCAGTGCAACACCAGACTTGGGCGTTTGACTTACATCTTCCTTTACCTAGCACTGATCCCACATCACTTCTTGTGGACAACGGACTGAACAAATGGAAAATGACATTTCCTCTGGAGAAGCCTGTAATTCCTAGTGCAGGAGAAACCAAAGGGCTCTCTGGGAACTGAGGTCACTCTTTTTATTAAGAGTCCATCAATATACAGTTTATAAACTATCAGTAGCTCTTTAGATGGATGTAAATCAGCAGCTGTAGTTTGTTACTCTAAGTATTTCAGGCTACTTTTGACAATATTTTAGACGTTTTCATGATGTGTGTATAATCAGATGGAATACCATTGCATCCTTGCCTTTGCAGCAAGGGATCCAGGGATCCATAAATGCACACATAATCCATTACAGACCGTTTTGATGTAGGTACTTCAGACTTATAATAGTTATTGCATTTCTCTCAAATTGTAACTAGGATAATCTGTAGGAAATAGAACATTTACAGTGGGAAAAAGGACAAGGGATTAAGGGATAAATTGCCTGTCCACTGTAGTGCTGTTAGGAAAATGTAGATACACATTCATCTGCAGCTAGCTATTCACAGTTGCTCCTTTTATGCTCAGTAGATGAGTGGGCAGTTTGAGAGTATCATTTATTTCATTTACTTCAGATGTTTACCTTAAGATGATTCACACCCCCTATACAGCTACGGCCTTAGGGCATCATAGGTGTTAGCATTTACTCAGATGAATCTCACCCCTGTTACCTCTCTTGAGTGAAATATTTTTCAGAAGTAGTACTTTATGACTTCCCATCATTCTTATTTCTGTATATTTTCAGAGGATTTTAATTGTGGCCACAAATGCATGCATTTGTAAGACTGTACTTTATTTAGAGATTTTTCCTCTCCAACATACAAGGTCAAAATGCTTCATCCTTCTGTCCTCTGTAGAATTTGAAACTGTCTGTGTGGGGAATGGTTACCATCTCACACCTCTGATGATCTCTGAAGATGACCATTACTGTGCTGACAAACACTTCCTTAATATTTTCTTAAGGCAATTGACTTTTTTTTAAGTGTTTTGTTAACAATTGGTGCATCTGAGGAAACTGAAAAATGACTGCAGTTGTGGCATTTTCATGCTAGCAAAGATACAGCACTTGCTTTTTTTATGTTTTTATTGGCTGTAAATCAGAACATTTAATCAAGACCCTTTATAATACATTTTAAAGGCTACTTTTGCAAAAGCAAAAAAATACCCAACAAGGTAATGTGGACTTCATTCTCTGTTGTTTTTTGTTTGTTTGTTTTGGGTGGGGTTTTTTTTGTTTGTTTTGGTGGTGCTTTTTTTTTTTTTTTTTTTTTTTTTTAAAGAACAGAAGGCCAATTAATTGTCCAAGCTTAATAGCAGCCCTGCTTGGACCTCCCTCTGTTCCAAAATCAGCACTGTGTTTTGTGGTTTGTTGTTTTGAATAGTTAGTAAAGCTGTCAATCTTCTTGAAATCTATTTCTGAATTCAGAAGACTTGTATGCCCTGAAATCTGTGATGAATGTTGAAAAAATAATTATATAATTTACATGAAAAGTGTGGAGGGGAGTAGTCCTTGTTTTTCCCAACTTCTTGTAACCCCCTTTTCTTCTTTACTATGTGTTGTTGCTCTTTGTTGTATTTTTTCATCTTTGTTTGGTTGGTTCTTTTGTTTTGTTTGTTTTAATCCAGGTCATAATGAGAATGAGCCATAGAACAGGGAATTAACTCAGTAATCTAACTGTTAGCACCTTCCTCATTTTCAACTTCACTGGAAAATAATGAACATCATTTGGTGCCCTGTTTCACCTCCTTAGGGAAATGAGGAATGGTCCTCAAAGTTAGATAAAGGGAGCGATTTGTTCCCCTTCCCTGAAACTCAGCCTCTCTTGCAACTTTATTCAAAATGTAAGAGCTGATGTAAGGCATCATATCCTGGATATTAAACAAGCCTCTCTATTTCTGAACTACCAGTAGCACTGATAGTGTCAGATCCTGTCCCTCCTGAGAGCAACCTAGTCTCCATCACGTTTTGGAAAGACTACTTCTATTACCTGGAGTACTTTGGAGAGGTTTTTAAAGGCATCACAGAAAAGTACATGAGTCCTGTTGTATTCCATGCCTTTGCACAGCTTTAAGGTCTTCAGGAGTCTTGGGAATTTTAGCATTATTCATTCACTTTTCAGAAATAGTTATGATTTTAGTTTTCTGAAGTTAACTGGACTGAAAAGACTCCTTACTTTACTTAGATAATAGGATGATCATGATTTCTCATCAGGATTAATAGATGTCATCGTATTCTTCAACATGTAATTTTTTTTTTCTTTTTTCATTACATGATACTTTGGAAGTTCCCCTTTCTTAAATACTTGTTCGACAAATCTATGTTCTTAAGATTTCAAGATCCACGTTTCTAGTTTTAAATAAAAATTACATGTTGTGCCCTAAACCTGTCTCTCTACTAAATCTAATTGCTTGGGCATGTCCTCTTACATGGAGGCAGTAGAAACAATGTACTGTGTGTTTCTGCATATGAATGACAACAAATACAAAAAGAAAGTTTAGAATCCAGAGGTTAATTGCTGATTTTGAATGTAGCAATAATTTCACCAGTCCTAACTTGCTGAATCAGCAGATTTTCCAAACGCAGCATTTTGGACAAATTTCTCATTGAAATTTGTTTTCCCTTAATGCAGAAATATGGTTTTGGATTAATTTAGGCTGTAAGATATCAAACTTCTGCACTTGAAAGCAGTATTTCCACTTTCTACGTTTTTGTCATCATGGCCTTAGGCCACCTAGTTTGGCTGTTCACCCCGTTCTTTATGTTGTCACTTTTGTGTACAAAAGCACTCTTTTACTTGTACATGGATTCATAGAGGTTTTTTCAAAAAGTATTAATGAACAACTATCCTGGTTTTTGCCGGGATGGAGCTAATTTTCTTTCCAGTGGCTACTGTGTTTTGGATTTAGTATGGGATTTGATATGTGAAGAATGTTGATAATACACTGATGTTACTAGTTGTTGCAAGACATCAGGGACTTTTTTCAGCTTCCCAGGTTTTGCTAATGTGCAGGTGCAAAAACCTGGGAGGGGTAGAGACAGTACAGTGACCCAAACTGGCCAGAGACATCATGTCCAGTATATAAGTGGGGGTTGGGCAGTGGGCCAGACCCCTTTGTTCGTTCGTTCATTCCTTTTTGTTCGTTGGGCCCTTTTCATTTGTTTGGCTGTTTGCTCCCTCACTCACTCTGGAACTTCTCTGGGATCACTGCTGGGGAATATCCCTATTCCTTGATCTCTGCTCAGGACGGGCGTTATCGGTCATCAGATGGTGATAAATTGTGTATCACTTGTTTTATATATCCTATTATCATTATATTTTTTATTATTGTTATTAATACATAATTATTATCTTTTCTTTTGCTGTCCTGGTGAATTGTCTTTATCTTAATCTATGAGTTTTCCTTTCATTCTGATTCTCCTCCCCATCGCACTGGCAAGGGAGGAGTGAGCAAGTGGCTGAAAGGTATTGTGTTACCACCTGGGGTTAAACCATGACAACAACTTTTTCATTAATAATAATGGCACATAGTTTAGGAGACAACATGCAAAAAATAACACTGAATTTTCAGTGCACTTTACAAACCAGTGTTCTTACAAACTGAATAAAAACCATTCATGTGAAAGATATATGTCTTTCTCGGTTGAAAAGTGGCTGATGTTCTGCATGAGCTTCTAGAGTATGTTAAACCTCAGTCAGAGAGCACTAAGATGCAGAATTGATGCGAAGCTTAAAAATCTCAAGGAAGCAGGGCAGCTTTCTAGCCCGAGAATCGATGCTGCATGTAGAAGGAGACTGGTGTGCCAAGAGTTGCTAATGAGATGTACTTCAGTATAAACATGTGCTGGATGTGAATTGTGACTTTGAAACATGGTGTTTACAAAGTAAATATTTCCTCAGACAAGGAGGTTGGATAAACTTTCAGAGTCACACATATTTACAAGAAGTATATAAGCTGTGGGCTACAGAGGATAGTGTATTTTGCTTTGCTTTGCTTTAAACTGGTATAAATCATAAATGACTCAGCCTCAGTAGGGTACCTTCTGACTTACATTGTAACTACTAGAAGCCAGGGTGAGCTCAATGTTGATTTTATGCACTTTTCAGCAAGAACTACAGTTTAAACTGCAACATCTCAAGAGTAGCCATGCTGACTGGTATACCCACATGCATCTGATGTGGGAAAACATTCAGTGTTCCCTCCCTTGCTTACATGGAAAAAAACCCTATGTTTTCCCACTTACACATCATGACACAAAGCAGAAAACAACATCTTCCTGTTTATCTCAGAAGTTGCGGCATCTGAACAGGTTACAAGAAAGAAGCTAGGCAGTATCCCTCCTACCCTCCCTCCTCCTTCCCTGGGATATACCTTTGCACTACAGAGTGCACTTTTCTTGCTCCCTCCTTAGAGGTGTAGTCTCTGTCAAACTCTAGGCCTAGAACAGCTGTTCTTCAGATTTTGGAGTGTAAATATTTAACGGTGCTTATCATTCCTCACACACTTAACTAAAAAAACAAAAAAGCAAACAAACAAAAAACACAAACAAACGACAAACCCCACAACCAACAAAAACAAACAAACAAGCAAACAAAAGCAACCAAACAAAAAACCCTCTTATTTACACAAACAGTATATCCAACTATAAATGCAATGTAAAATCAAGAATGGCACTAAAGTGCAATATACTGCTTGGAGATCAGTTGCCTACAGTAGTGCTCAAAGACATGGGAGTCTGAAGATTTCTGTCTTGAAGGAGGGACTAGGATTGGCTCTTCTAGGTTTCATTCAAGAAATCTTAGTTATTTCCCCATCAGTACTGTTGCGTGTGAAATAAGAATTTTGCTACTCTTTCACTTGTTCAGTGTAGTATAAAGATTTCTTGGCTGGTATTACAGTGAACTTAATTTTTATAGATGGAAAGAAAATCCCACTGCAAGTTTCTGCATTTACCTTTCTGTGCTGACTTTTGGCTCTACTATACACTTTTGACAGTTCTCAGTACTTGCAATATCATTTGCACATCATTAACAATTTATACTCCATATCAAATTTTAGATAAGCTAATGACAAGTCGGATAATATATGTGCACACGCATAAAAATATCTTGGATAAAGAAATACAGCAAACTGCAGAGAAGTTCATAGAATCATAGAATGTTTTG
>JMFS01065963.1:0-17063 GCA_000699545.1 Podiceps cristatus
ATGGAATCACATTTTGGTTGGAGTAGAGTTCAGGTTCTTCATTTCTTCTTGGGTTTGGTGTAGTTCTATTTAGGCATTTTAAATTTTCTCAGAGAGCAGTCTCAAGAAACTGTCCAGTGTCTCCAGGAACACATCACTCGTCACTTGTACAGTCTTACACTCCTCATCAAGATCCTTTAAAAAACCCAAAACAAACCATAATTCAGCCTTCTAACTTAAATATCATATTTAAGTCTATGTTATTTGATTCATCCATTTTCTAAAGAATACTGACAACGCGGGTTACAATAGCCCGCAGCGTGTTCTGGAGAGTGGGGTGAGCTGGGCTCTGGAAACTCGGAGGCCCCGTCATGACGTGCGGGTGATAGTTGATGCCCTGAGACCCACTGCTGCCACAGCTTCCACTCAGCTCCGGTTGGTTGTCCTATTATTCTCTTTCTCTACCGAATGAGATCACCGTGGGGAGAGTTGACTCCTTAAGGGAGACTGCTCCAAGGAAGCCTTCCTAATTATATTAATTTTCAGAAGAGATTTCTAGTGCCCACTGGCACCACATCAGTGCCATCCCAGCTGCCGCGTCCCGTTATTGAACAGCCTTTGCTGAATATTGTGCTATTGAATACCACAGATCCGAACTTACTTTGGGGAGGATGTTTCTGTAGGTGTCAAAAACTATGGTCAGTTTTTTGGCGATGAATTTGCTTGGCCTGTTGAGAGCTGCCAAGGTGCTAGCAAAGGTTTTCAGGTGGGTGTGCATACATCTTTCCACCTGCAAGAACAGCAAATAGTTATTTCAACAGTTGTGCGATACGTTGCTGCCACATAAGTAACGCATGGTACCCCAGGAATTTAGATACCCATGAGATAAAAGAACCTACAGGAATTAAGAGCTGCATTTGCAAACATGACCCCGGATTTTGTATTCAGCAATTTACCGGACATCCAATTTATAATTTTAATTTAAAAACATGACAGGGACAAAAAAAAAACAAACAAAAAACAAACAAAAAACCCCACAAAAACCCCAAACCCTCCCACTACCTTCAGTGGAAGCTGCAGGTGCCACTATAAACTGGACGTGTAAAATTTAGAGGTGTCCAGCACCGGAGGTATTTGTTCCTCGAGGGAAGGGAAGGGAAGGTCCACCCTGCATTAGGGTTTTGTTTCTTGCTATTGTGTCTCTGTTGAAACTAGATCAGAACTGTCCTAATGAAATACAAGTAATTAGTGCTACTGGTGTGAATTTTCAGCCTTTCTTCTTGAAAGTAAGAGGGGCTGATGCTGTTTGTCTCCCGCTCACTTTGAACGGGAGATGGGCTCCTACTTCTCACTTGTACTGCTCATCAACTCCATAAAAAGCTCCTTTTTTTTTTTTTTTTTTTTTTTTTTTTTTTTTTTTTTTTTTTTTTTTTAAACAGCTAGTGGCACTTGTTGGATTTTTCCAGAGAACATGAGAGCGGCATAGAACTTGGGGCTTGAGGGTCATATCCGATATATCTGGGGGGTTTATGCTTGAACTCTGAAATGCATGATGTTAAAATCTATTAAGCTGAAATGACTTTTCACCAGATTGCAGGAAAATACAACTCAGTAAAATTAAGGGGTCTGTATGGGATATAGACCGCAGAACCACGGAATCACAGGATGGTAGGGGTTGGAAGGGATCTCCAGAGGAGCCCCCACACCTCTCTGGGCAGCCTGTGCCGGGGCTCGGTCACCCTCACAGGAAAGAAGTTTTTCCTCATGTCCAGATGGAACTCTCCGTGTTCCAGTTTGTGCCCATTGCCCCTTGTCCTGTCGCTGGGCACCACGGAAAAGAATCTGGCCTTGTTGTCTTGACACCGCCCTTGAGATACTGATAAGCACGGATGAGGTCCCCTCTCAGCCTGCTCTTCCCCGGGCTGAACGGCCCCGGCTCCCTCAGCCCTTCCCCACAGCAGATGCTCCAGTCCCAAACAGTAATTCTTGACTGTTCTAAAACTGAAGGTTCAGAGTGGATTTTTGAGGCTATGGGGAAGATGCCAGCGCACGTGTAAGACCTGCACCTACTGAGCGAGCCACCTGAAGGATATTAAAGTTGGCAGCAGCTTTCTGTAGGTTCTTGCAGTAACTTTGCATTTCCCTGGGTTTCTAGAGCTATCTTAGTGCTAACAAAGCTGTGAAGCAGCAAAGGAATTTGGGGATTTGAAACAATAATTTGAAATAGAAGAAAAGTATAAAGTTTCTTACCGTAGCATTCACAGTTTCAATGCTGGGAACCTGCCAAAGAGAAAATGAAGTTAACAACTTGAAATCAAAACTGGGAATAGAAAGGCAGGCAGGTGAAAGCCAGTCAAAATAGAGGAACTTACTGCATTTAAATTGAGTCTCTGAATGTCCTGGAGAACTTCTTGAATGATCAGTCCTACCAAAGCCCTGGAGCGCTCCTCCTGCAGGGCTTGTCTCTCGGTGCTGGTGGCTCCGGTTGCCCGCATTGGTGCCGAGCTGCAGAGCACCCCGAGACTCAGCAGAGCCACGACCTGGACCAGCATCGCGAAGCTGGCTCTGCCCTTCAGCTGGGTGAACTGTGTGTGGCTCTGCCTTGCGCTCCTCTTATATACACACTGCCGGAGGAAATGATTAATATCTCACCACAAGCATGCTGTTGCTAAAGGGGAGGCGGGGAAGATTTACCTGAAGAATGGAATCTGCTGGTTATTCAAATGAGTAAGAGTCTACGTATTTTCTACATTAAGAGCAGTTTTCTAGACTCTCTACCTGAACCCCTTTGCACTACGTACCTCCAAGAGGAGCTATACAACGCCTTAGTGTGGATAAAGTGTAGCTCTGTATCCTTGTGAGGATATTAGAGTATGTATTCATGGAATATACCTAGACCTATATAGACAAATATACACACAAATATAGATGCTGGAGAACTAAATCTTGGTTAGTATTAATTTTTCATCACTTTCAAAAATGTGGAGGTTAGGTAAAGATAACATACAGAATCCCCCAGAAAACTAGGGCTATAGTGCTCAACACTAGAAAAATCACTTTTTTTATTTTTATTTTTTTTTTTTTAAGATTTATATTAAAACTACCATAACTATCCTGTACAATTTCTAGAGGGAATTCTGTGGCTAAAGTCAGGAAATATATTGCAACTTGGCTGTGAGTCAGGCCAGAGGTGCCAAAGTGTTTGGGCTCTTAAGAAAGCAGCCGTAGCCTCAGGGTAGGTTTCCCAGCTGTCAGAGGGGTAGAACAAAACTTGAATAGCAACGAGAAAGTTTGCAATCAAATTTCATTTAATATGGGTAGAGCTGCCATTGCACAAGACCAGCTAATTGTGAATATCAAGTGGAGAAATTTGGTAAAGAAAATTCAGAAGCCTGCTGGGCTGTGAATATAAAAAAAGTCAGATTTCCTGAGAACAGCTGTCCCCCCGGTTGGCACGAGAGGAAGCTCAGCCAGGGATGCTGGAGTCCTGACAAAGAGGTGTTAGATCAGCTTCACCCTGGACAGGGCGGCTGCGGCATCTTGCACTGATTCGGTCTTGGGCTACAAGCGAAGATGGGAACCAAGCAGTAGTTTTCCATGTTTTATTTAAAGTCTGAAAATATAGTTTCCATATCAGAGTGTCATCAGGATATTTATTAACTCCTGGGCTGTTGAGAACGCACCTGCCGGTGCTGGGCGAGGCTATAGCCATCTCCTGGGAAGGCAAAGGAACCCTCTCCTCGGCATTTTCCCCATGCCCAGCCCACTTTCAGAGCAAGTAGTAGCAGCACGTGCTCACTCGTCCAGAAACTTTGTTAGGGTATACTTTGTTCTTTAATCCAATATTGCTAATGAAAATCCATGACTAGTATTAGACCCAGACCAGCTCCTCACAGCTTGTAAGCTGATGGTGAATTGTCCCTTACCTGTTCTTTTGAGCACTGATATACTTAATACAGTAATTTCAGCTATTTCCCGCTAGTTTGCTTATGAAAACATGCTGTGGTCTTGAGCAAAAATTTCAATAAATGTTTTTCTACTAACCAAAGTGAAAGTCCAAATGGCAAACTGTTTTATCCAAGCGTTATGTTTGACGCCATCTGCTTTGCTCTACGTTTGTTTGTTACTGCCCTCCAGAAAATGAAAGAGGTTTTACAACTGGGTGGTGACCTGAGCCGGCTGTGGTGTAACCCTGGCTGGGCCATGGTCAAGGGGGTGTTTGGGGGGGCAACACTCCCTGCGCCCGTGTGCAGGTGCTTTATTAACCCACAGCTCCGGGGACTGGATGCTCCCTCTCCGTTTAGCTCCTGTGTTATCGGATATGTTCAAGTCACGCGTAAGTTTGACATTTGTCCATCTGTAGGATGTATTTTGTGAAGTTCACTGAATGCATTTCTCTCCTGAAATGCCGACCCTGCTATACCAATCTGATTTTCTCCTGTTGTAATATGGAAGAGATGATTGCACTGTGACAAGCCCTTTGTAGGTGACACTGTGAGTTTGCACAGCCTTTAAATAATGTAAAGTTAGAGGGGAAAGGAGAAAACGTATCTCCTAAGTTAATGTATTATCAAATCATATCATCTATCAGCTTTCTTCCAGCCACCTCAGAGTCCCTGTGTGTTTCATCTAAGGGGTAGTTTCCAGCAATGAGCTATAGTTTCCTGATCATTTCACTAATATTTCAATCGTGCTTAATAATTCCTTCCACATTCCTGCCATCATCTATGACACTTCTCTGGTAATTCCCAACATTTTTAGTGCAGCTGTCAGAGTCATGCACATTCCAGGATGAATTTTTTATCCTTCTGGACACAGTTGCACACCGAGGCAGGGGACCCTGTGTGCAGGCGAGGGCTGAAGACTGGCTGAAAGCTTAGACAGGAGGCAGAGACTGTGCAGAGAGAGATGAGAGGTCCAGGAGGAAAACCAACAGGTGTAAAACATATTAGTAAGACTACTTCAAATACATCCCGTGATCTACAACAGGCCAGCAGAAAGCAATTACTCATACCGTCCTGCAATCAAGACACTTGCCAGAAAAAACGTAAGCCAGTGTTAAACTCTGGGATGATACTATGAAAAAAAATGCCAGGACTATGACTATTATGGGTTTTATTGGATTCAAACATTCTAAATGAGCAATCTAGGTTGTCAGAGCAAGCAAATAGCTGCGCTGAGGAGGTTATGGAAAAACAGTGTTGCCGTCTGGTGTCAGTATCATCGCTCCGAGGATGGGCTTCACCGGGGAAAAGCTTTTGCATTACAGGAGCGATACGCTCATGTTTCCAGGGATGTGCAGAACAGAGTAAGTGTCTGTCATGTCTTACATCTCTGCAGCCTGCTGGTATGTCCCAAAGGGAGTCTGCGGAGAAGAGAAGAGAAGAATAAAATCTGCACCAGGCAAACAGAGCCGATGTTTGTGATCCTTCAGAGCTGCTTGGCCATTTTGTGTCTGTGTGTTTTGGCCATTTGCTTCCATAAGGGTCACACTTTATGCCTCTGTTTCCCAAGTACATCATGCTCATATCTGGCAAAGATTGTTCCTGTTTTATGACTCATTCATTATTACTTTTTTTTTTTTTTTTTTTTAAATTATACCTGGGCCAGAAAGCCTGCCAGTGAAACCTGCAGTGCATTCCCTCCGTTTGATAGGAAACCATCCGCAACGATGAGACATTTCATCCTCTTGTGCAGGCAACTGCTGTTGGCATCTGAAGAAAATGTCTTCAGACATTTCAACCTTTCAGTCTTCAGCCTGGCATGTCAGGCACTGCCAGGAACCCAGCAACACCTTCCCCCCTGCCTGCGAGGGCAGTCAGTCTGTCGAAGAACAGTTAAACTGTGAAGAATAGATCGTGTCACCCCAAATCCCCAATGACTATTTTAATTTCATCACTTTATTTTGTTGTAGAAGAGACTGATAGAGAGTTGGTTCCCAGATCATCCCGTAGCTCAAGCTGAGCTGTTTCCTCTACAAACTCCTCAGCTTTCTTCCAGCCCAGCACTGTGTTTACTTTTCTCCACTCCCAGAAATTCCCACAGTCCTCTGGGTTTTCCAGGGTTGGTGGCAGTTGTCCACAGTCACGTTGCAGAGCACCTTAGGAGCTCAAAAATTAATTGCATCATGTCCTGCAGACTCAGATATGGCTATCTTATTTAAATATTCTTTCATGCTTTTTTTAGGCAGAGGACCTGTGTGTTTTGTTGACCAAGTCTCCTACGTACATCCTAGTTTACAGAATCTTTGCTCCAAATTTCTGCAATAGATGAGTAAGAACAGCTGTGCGTTGGTGGCAAAGGAAGAGCCTCAAAAAGATAACCCAGTTACAGAAAGTTACATGGTCAGCATATAGGTTATCCTCTACGGATACGTCTCAGAGTCCGGCTCATTCGATGTTTAGTATCTGTAGCTGAAGAAAATCTCTTGATTTTCTTCAAAAAAACCTTGAACTTCAAACTGCAATAGCATTTTGTAAAACCATGAGCATCCAGCTGCTGAGCCAGCATTTGCGATGTATGAAACCACAGATTCCTTACAAAATATATGTACAAGTCTGTTCTAAGAAACCTGCAAAAACCCCTTCTAGGAAACAGCATACCTGTGGCAAATTTTCAGTATTGACCTATATTGGAGAGTGGTGTAGAGGAAGGTTTATGCATAGTCATCGGTGGCAATTACGTCAGTCAGTCCATACGTTTTTTCTGAACGCTCACTCAGAGGTGATTGGAGATGCGCAAGTCAAAGAGGCTCCTGAGGTCATGCAGAATGGGGGCAGGAAGGAAGGATGCCCTTATTCGGACTCTAAATAGAATCTCAGGTTAATGAGACAGAATTAATTTCTCTGAACATAGCCTGTTGTACTAACCTTCTGCTGCTAGTATAGTAAATACTGAAAAAAATCCAAATATTTCGGTATGTAACCCAAGTTGTTAGTGAGCCCACCTCCACAGCTGTCGTTGCTGTTCACCTCATGCAGTCATATAGGAAAGTCATTTCTTCTGTAGTGATGGGGTAACTGTAAACTAGATGGCAAAGCACAGGTGAATCAAGGGTCTGCTGTTGACTGGCTCTCACACTCCGCTGCCCATTAAGCTGAGCTGAAGACTTAATTGCTTTTTGGGATGTCCACTCTCTGGGGTAAGCTTCTGCCAAAGGGTACATTTCTTCCATGCTCAGTAATCTCGATTTATTTACTCATTTTCCAAGGACTTATTTCAAAATGTGTATATGTTTACAAACATATAATATTTTATCCTGGAACTATCAAGACTTACTATTGATTAAATAATCTTGTTAATTATGTTTAATTAACCCAAATCCTGAGGGAATAAAAGAGTAACAGAAATATGCATGTCAGAAAGTTAATTTATCTTATCTTACACAGGTTTCCTTTCCAGTTTCCTCCGGAAGCTTTACAGGTGCTTTGTCATAAATACCACAAGTACAGATAGTAAGTGCTTTTCCGTACTCTTAGTAAATCCTTTGCGAGGTCTAATCAAGACATCAGCAAGGCCATGGTTTGATGAGTGCTTTAACCACTGGCTGTGGTGTGCAGTCAAATTCCTGTCTCTGTAAAATGGGCCTCTGAAAAAGTTGCTCTGAGTGTTGTGCAGGTTTCCAAGTTTTAGCAGGGGTAACATCATGGGGTTTGTCAGCTCACCATGAAAATGCAAAGAATGAGTCTTCTGCTGGGCTACAGCCTGGCTGCTTCACCTCTGTTGGCCATTCGATCACCAACCGTATTCAGGCAAGTTTATTCAGACACTAGAAATATAAACCATAACAGCAGGTGTGTTGCATGGGTCAGGCTTGGTCTTTCCAAGGCCCGGCAGAGCCTGAGGTCTGTCCTCCCGTGCACATAACCTCGCATCCCACTGCCATCCCGTTGCTCCTGAGCTGAGCCCAGGACAGGTACACTTTGTTCTTCTGCGTTTGCTCCCACGTGGCCGAGAAGTACCTTGAGGTATTTTTGTGATAATCTGTGCATTGACTAGAAGAACTCATTTATTATCTCTGCTCTGCTTGATTGTTTCCTTATCTTCAAACTCACGATAAATTTGCTGCATTTGGTAGTGGCTGTGTACGAAAGGGAAGTGCAGGGAGGGCTTACGTTCATAAATACTTTTATGACATGATCTTGAGATGACTGCATCAGCATTACGTGAATAAGAGAATTGTCAATAGCACTGGGTGAGGGGAAATAAAGCCATAATCACGATCAGTCCACAAGCACAAATCAGGAAGGTCCATGAACTAGACCTGGCAGACAAGAATGATTTAAGTACAGCAAGCAGTTTGGGATATTTTACATAATAAATGCAAAACAGAATTCAAATTATTGATGAGAGTCTGATGACCATCAGACCACTGCCAACGATGAGTGTAAAAATCAGCCTTTTTTCTTCCAAATCCCTTGTGATGCAGAAGGCAACCTGAGGCACGCTGGGCCAGGGGCGGCGATGGGAAGGGACTGGAAACTCCCCGTTCCCAGTGAGGGTTGGCTGCTGATCTAGTGGCAGCTGGTGGTTTCTGTTTTGGAGGAAGGATGCTGCCTATGCACAGTGACTGCAGAAAGAATGGAAATTTAGTTTTTACAGCTACTTGTGGATTTATATATTAGCATCTTCCATGAAATGAACCTTCACACTCCGAGAAAGGCACTATCAGCATAAAGCCACAGGTGCTGATGGGGCCCTTGTAGCCAAGGGTTTTACCTGGGCGTTTTTCAAGCGTTTATAGTAGTCTGGGATACAAGTGACCTGATAACAGATTACACAAATCTGGCCTCTTCTTCTTCTGTTGTCTGTGTAATGAATCCTTTTACCCCTTTTTATATCTTGTGGCTAGTAAGACCAAAGTTAAACACTCAGAAGCAAGGAAGTCCTAAAATGAAGTTTCCTTATGTGGTCATAAATCGGTCTCCTTATGTTCTGCTTTCAAATTTTCCTTAGTTATATTTCATATGTTTTTTCCTGTGAAAAAATTTGTTCAGCCCTTACTCTGCTCCAGGTTGACCTTCCTTGGACTGCAGCAGCTGTCTTGTTTTAGCATTTCCTAACTTTTAAGCCGTCACTTTGCAACCTTAATAACCCTTGCAAGCAGTTTTTTCCTACCTAATTTTGAGGGGGTTTTGTTAAGTAAAACAAACCCCAAAATCCCAGGCAAGGTCCTCACGGGGTCGCAGCGAGAGCAGTAGGGTTAGACACGCAGTGACCTGCACTGTATAAGGCCATAGAGATTTCAAACAAAAGGTCACTTTTTTGTTTTCAGTTTTACTAAGCAACCTTTTTTACTTAGTCCTCTTTTAGAAACTACTGAACTGGCATCTTCAAGAGAAGCTCCCAGTCAGCATGGAAAATTTTGACCTAGTAATTAAACATTGGCAAGTGCGTCGGCAAAAGAAAATGATGGGCAGTGTGTGAGGCTCCCCGATAAAAGGGAAAAGGTGCATCTTTTGAAAGGGCGTTATGAGAGTATCGCATCCCACTTGGTAAAAACAGTGAGATTCAGCACGATGGAAAAAAACACCTGTGGCTGTGTGGGAGCTGGTGATGCACCCCAGCACCCAACGAGCCCCAGCAGCGCTGCCCTGGTGCCTCCCTGCCTTTGGCGATTTTTTGTACCACAAATTATACTTGCTTTTTATCCATCTTTTACATGGAAATCCCTAGAAAAAATACAACTTTCTTATAGGTAGTCTTCTCCCAGGCAGTCTTCAGACAAGGACAAAGATCTTCCAACCTGGTTTTCCCTGCATTTATTCAAGTTACGGGTGTTTAGCTTTCAAGTCCAGCTCTGTGCACTGGTCAGTATACGATCAATGTCCCTTTTGCTTTAACATCTTCCTTTTCCTCACTGCTAGGAAAAAGCAATTACATTTTTCTGGTTTTTAACTGAAAAGCACCATGAGTAATATTGGAGAAATCACCATGGTTTCATCACTGTTTTGTTTCGTAGTTGGTCAAAACCATGGGTGAAACTGAAAACAGAAGATCCTGGGAGATGGCAAAACCTAACCTCACTCCTCGGGACACGTTTCATCTTCCCTTCTGGAGCGAGGCAGTGACCGGCCACGCTCCAGCTACTACATGGCTGCAGGCAGGACTTCCTCGGGCAGAAGGTTTTCCATGACCAGCAATGTCTTCATGACAAAAATGTCAAGAGTCTGAGGTTAAAGAGCCCCGGATGAAGTTTGTGGAACCAAGTGTCTCAAAGCACTCTGTGATTCCCCAGCAGCCGCAAGAGACCCTGCCTGGAAGTTTAATCACATCCTTTGGAAGCTTCTGACGTTCCCAAATCAGCTGAGAGGAACATCAATGTTTAGAATTGTTATGCTATTTTTAAACAAAAAAAAAAAAAAAAAAAAAAAAAAAAAAAAAACGAGAGATGGAAAGAAAAAAATGCCAGGAAGAATACCATTGGGTTTATCTCTTACCCATTTCAAACAACCAGGACAATTTTTTCTGTATGCCTCCTGGACTGCTTTCCCCCCAGAGCTACGGAGACGGTGGTACGCTGCCCGTGTCCATCGGTGTGTGCCAAGCAGGCCCTGGCACGCAGCAGCATCCCCGTGGCCACAAGCCGCCTGATAGCAACAACGCAGGGATGAGAAATCAAATATATATCAGAGTCGGGTTATTCAGTGGAGAAAAAAATAAAGGGGCAGATTTCAGATTGCTGTGAGGATTTTGGTCTGATTTTCCCTACCTGGGTACTGAGAAATAGGTTTCTAGAGCTCATTTGATCATCTAATGAACTGCGGCATCTCAATACTTCTCACCGTTGGGAAAAGAGAAGTAGGTTCTGGGAGTAAGTGTGTTATTTTAAAGCAACCAGCAGACAGTGTCTTCATCACCGTGAGAAGTGTCACAGGCAGCACAACGTCCTTTTTCCTTCAGTGCTGCCGGCTGGCAGCTCCAGCTGCTCCCGCTCTCCGGCTCTGCAAGGGAGAGGCAACGCTGCTCTCCAGGGAACGGCTTCCCCCGGCTTGCGGGAAGATCTTGAGGTCTCTTCTGTGCTTAAAGGCAGCTGCCTTAACATTCAAGAGGTGTTTTCAAAATACTGATGTAAATGGGAAGTCAAAGCCTCCCATGGATTTCTTAGACCTTCTGATTTTCACACCTGTATCGTCGGTCCTCAACACTGCAACATTTCATTCGTGTTCAACCATCAGACCAGCTCAGCTGGGGCGTTTCTGCTTCCTGGCTCGGACAGTCCGAAAACTCTGTGTCAAAAGCTGCGTCACAGTCTTGACATGCATTCGTAGAGGCACACGAGAACAGAAGTACTGCCTGAAACTCTCAGTACCACACAGGAGAAAGTACACCAAAATAATTCATGGTTTTTCCTGCTAATTTTATCCATTTTTCATTTCATAACCAACTTCCTCCTTTTGGTCCCACAGCCATTGTTTCAAACTCTCCTCAAATCAGCCTGAAGCTGTATTGCTAATTCCTCTTTTGAGAAAATTGTCACCGAAACATGTGAATAAGCACTGTCCCGTGGAATAATTTAGGTAACTGCTGAAGACCAAGGAATAGGGGGATATACAGACATAGTTTTGAGGTTTCTCGCAACTCCACAGTCACTTCAGTATCTCCTTAGATGTCAAAGTCTGCTGATGCTTCAGCTCTCTGAGCCCCGTGTTTTCAGAAACTGCTACTACTGCCTCTGTAGGAGTTTCCAGTTTGGGATGTCTAGCCTGAGGCAGTTTCTGAAAAATCACCCTTTGCACTAAAATTGACACGAGCAACATCTGAGGGCCTGCGACTTCACTTCCGCTGAGAACATCGACGTATTTGTGATTACAGATTTACAGGTGGAAAGAAGGGGTTTGAAAATGTGACATGGATTTTGGAGCCCTTCACAAAAGAGCTGGTTCATTTTTAAATTATTCAATGATGGGCTAGTGGCTCGCATCTTACTGGCTGCCAGCCTGATGTGGTTTTCTGGCTGGTGTAACCTCGCTGTTTGGCAGCACCATCCCTTGTTTCTGTTGCCATCACAGCAGTGACCTCAGCCGAGTTACCCCCTCTCCTGTCGTATATAAAAGCTTTAGGTCAATGGAAATATTCCTAATGTCATTAATGAAGGCAATTAATTTTCTGTCGTATACAGTGAGTATATTAGCCTCGTGCACATACTTCAATGTAATGCCTAAGTGTAAATAATTAGTATGCGAAGGCCCTCAGCTTTTGGAGCTTTTACATTAGAACCTACTAACACTACCCAAGAATGTAAGACTCGGTGTGCTGGTCTGTCATTGCCCAGTGTCCTGTAAGCAGCAAGCGGATGGTTTGAGACCGTACAGAAAGATCTTCCCCTACCATGTCTTCCTGACACCTGGCCCTTGGCAGTGTAGGAAATCTCCGAGACGAATATGACATCTCTATTGTTGAATGTAATGTTACAAACAGTGTTATGATCTGTGAATTTCAGTAACATTTATTTTTAACTTACATATAGATTTTCTTTCCATTACACTCCACAGCAATTAACCACTGTGGTTTAATAAAGTTTAAAATAAGAATGTACTAGGGTTTTTTATCCTATTTTTCTTTTTCTTTTTTTTTTTTTTAAATTTTTCCCCCCAATGCCTGCCTGACAATTTCATTCAGTGCTTTTCCGTTTTTTCTATTTTGAGAAGTGATGAATTATCACTTGCAGTGCACCTTCTCCTTGCCTCTCCTGACTGCAAAGCCCAGCGTCTCCCTTTCCACCGCTCCTCTTCCGAGTCTCTCCAGCTCAGCAAGCTCCCCTGCATCCCCAGTCTCCCCCGCACCCTTCCTACGCTGCCGTGCCCTTACGGAGATGGAGCGGTCAGACCCACAAACAGTATTTAAGATATAGCCACCACACACAGTGCCTGTTTTTCTTTTTTATACTCACATCACTTCCAAACATTTTTGAATATTTTATTAGCCTTTCCCACAGCTACTGAACGTACTGAGCTGATGCTGTTGAGAACAGTCCACAGTGATTATGGGCTGAGTAAGACTCGTCTAGAGTCCCTGGCTAATTTTAGTGATGTTGCGTTTCGCATGTGCGTGTCTGTGCTTACCAACACTGAAATTTCTGTGCCATTTTCTCGTGCAGACACTCATCATTGCGAGATCCTACTAGGGCGCCTCATACTCAGCTTCGGAGAGTGCTTGGCATCACTCCAAGCTTTCTCACATTGCATCCACCTCCTTTTGCAGAGAACATTAAGCAATGCAGGTCTTTTGTACTGTTAATTCTGACTTTAAACCCTGCTGATGACACATGGTCTTGTGAGTAATTCCTCTAAATTAATTGTTTCATGCAATGGCATTTTCCCTTTGACTGAAGTGACCCAGACCCCCTTATCACTTTGATTTTATTTATGTCCCCTTTTTGCACATTCAGTTCCGCATCAACCCATTCAGACTAGGATTTATTTCCACTACATCCATTTTATTAGACCATACAGTGTATTTTACTGCCTTGTGAGATACATTCTTTGATTCAAAATGTTAATTATAGATTTACTCTTTCACAGCCACTTGAGTGGTCACCTTGGTAAACAGTGATCTGTTCTCTCCATCTGGCACAAATGGGCTCCGCACTGATGCTCCCACAGTGCTCCTAAACCACCTGCCACTTTCAGGGTCAGCTCTGACATTCATCCCTCTTTTGTCTTTCATTTTGAAGAGTTTTCTAAATTCTTATCCATGCTACTATAAAAATTACATGACCTATCCACTCTATCTTTTAATTAAACCAGCACAAATAGGCAGCTGGCAGTTGATCATGGCAAGAAGGTAAACGACACCAAAAGCCCCGACAGACTGGCTTAAATAGCTCGTTGTCTGCAACGCAAATGCTTGTTTAAAAGAAGCTCCATTTCGGTACAAGCTAAGTACGTAGTATCACGAATAAATCTGTGGGATAGATAGTAATAAGAAATCATACAAAAGGCATTTCAGCCTGCACCCTCGATGGGCGATTTCTGCGGCTCCTGGACACTTGCTGTTTTAGCGGCGTTGGCTGGTCCCCAGCGCTGAGTCTGCCTGAGCTTCCGACAGCAGATGGCAGCTTCCTCCAGACCAGAGGCCAGAGGGATTGCCACAGGAGAAGACAAAGCAGAAAGCTCGGGCTGTGCTCTACCAGCCTGCTGACGTTGGCAAGGTCGCATCGCTGATCGATGGCAAAATTTGGCCAGGAGGGCATCTCTCTCCTCGCCTGGGTGGGGGAAGCAGAAGGTTTTGTTTCTTGGTGCAGCATTTACAGCTTGAAAGGAGCCTGGTTAGTTTTTAAATAATATGATCAACACTTCACTGAATCGCCGGCGTGAACGTTCTGTTGCTGCACGACCTCACTGCCTGCACAACGCTGCAATACTGCCGTTAGCAGTTCTGCATCAGCCTCCCACTCACCCTCCGCCTGACGCTCCTCCGTGGGCTGGGGAAGAAGGCGAAGCGAAGCACAGGTAGTTTTACAGTAAGATCATTATGCTCCATTAAATCTGCCACCCAAAATCGGTGTCAAAATTATTTAATATATGTAAGTTATCCTTTAAAATGTCACTTAAATTTGAGGAATTCCCATCAAAATACTGTGAAAAGGTGGCACTTTCATATGTGCTAAGGTATTGGGTTTGTCATTTCTTCACTTTAGAGGTGTCGCTCATCAGCCACAAGCCGAATCACAATATCTGTATTTCTCCAAACTCAAACTGAAGAGAGTTTGTCTAATGAAAGCGCAAAGGTCATTACGATGTATATTTGTATTTATATAGAATCATAGAATCATAGGGGTTGGAAGGGACCTCGAGAGATCATCGGGTCCAACCCCCCTGCCAAAGCAGGCTCCCTAGGACATAGCACTGAGATAGGCGTCCAGGTGGGTCTTGAATTTACTCCCAGTTTGATGGAGGTGTAATGGAATTTTCTTCAACAGAATTAAGCCTTACTGACCATGGCATGATGTGACCAGAGCTTCCTCCTGTTTGTTGTCAGGAGCCTTTTGGAGTCAAGCTGTAAGTATGTCCCCTAAGCCAGAAGAGGTTAAGCTGAGCGTCTCCTGTTTGCCTTCCCTGATTTCAGCATGGCTGGCATGAGGGGTTACGAGATTAAAGAGCTCTTCTGTCCAACTCTGGTATCTTAATTTGTTCCACAACAACCATAACAGAACTACTTGTTTTCTCATTTCTTACTGTAATGCAGGAAGAGCAGGACTGGGATTTGTTTTTTCTCAAAAAGCTCTTGTAAGTTTTTGCTTTGTTTTTGCTGCCAGAGCCTCTGACCGGGGCAGCAGCAGAGCAGCAGCGGCACCCGAGCTCTCCTTGCGTAACCCCACCAAAAGTAGTTCAGAGAGTTCATGATGATGAATGGATGTTAACAGAAACCAAATGAATAAACTAGGTCATTGTACCATTTCTAATCTAATGCCTGCTGGTGGCTTTGTACCCTCAAAATGCAATATTCTATTCTTCCTAGCTTGCATAGGTGTTCAGCTGATTTTTCCAGTGAATAGTTAAGTAGAGGTTTTGTCTCCAGACTTTCCTTATAGCCAGAAAGATTTTAGGCACTAAGGTCATTGATGTCATCTAACAGTCGTGGGTAGGTTAAATTTGATTAAATTAATGAGCTATATTCAACATTTGCACTTGGCAAATTGCTTCAGAGGCTAAGAATTAAAATTTGTGTGTGTGTATATATACGCATTTACCAAATGAAATGTCTTTACTGTGAAAGTTTAACAGATAAAAGGCAGTTAATCAGGGTATGACAGTATCACGTGGGGCCCTCCTTATGCCAAGTGCCTGGAGTCAAACGTTAAGGGACAGATCTTGCTGCAGAACGTTTTTAACTGCCGGAGTCCTGAGGCCACTAACAGGCTTTGATGGTCCTGACCAGCCTCACCTGGGACCCTGCCCACACCCTTCCCATGGGCCCATGAGCCCATTTAAGGTCAGTCCCAGGGGATGTTGATTCTGCTCTGTATTCCAGGAATGCTGGTCTCTGGCTCAGTCACAGCCGTGCCTGTGCTTGGCCATGGGACCTGTTGATTTGGACCCCAACCTGGGGGTTGACTTCCTGACCTTGGACCTGCCTCGTGACTGCACAGTTACCTGATGGGCTGGGCTACTGAATGGCCCCTGGTTGCCTCCCTGAGGCCTGTCCTGCTTGCTGTGCTTGCATACCATGGGACTGCCCCCTGGCCGGTGAGGTCAGGTGTGTTGTTGTGCTTGGCTCCTGGCTCCCCATATCTTAGGGAGTGCTCAGCCCTCGCTGCACCTCGATGGTAACTCTACACTTGCTAGTAAGGTAAGATACACCCTGCAGAATGATAGTTTAAATGAGAGCTACTGGCAAGTTGAAGTGCTCTGCGAGCTAATATGAATAACACAGAAGCTGAGAATGCTTTAGGCACCTATGCAGTGGTCAGAGGAAGTAACTGTCTCTATTGACTTGAGGGAAGATTTACCTTTGATTTCAAAGGGCTGACCTTGTCCCGTCATTTAGCCAAAATACCTTTTGCTAAATATTCAAAGTTAGGCAGGTGGGAAGAGTTGGTGCCATGGGGTGTGTTTGTATAGCTTTCAGCAGCAATTTGTACCGTTCTCTTGGCTATAAGATGCAAAGTGTATTTATGGTAATGCTAGCCCTATCACTTCATCGTGACTTGGGCTGCTGAATATCACTGGTCCGTGTGCTGTCTCTCTAGTAAAGATATCTTCTGCTCATCCTGAACACACGTGTTGCCCTCCAGCCCTCTGTCAGAAGCCCACATTCACCTGTATGGGATGGCCATTGGTACAACAGGGACCTAACTATCCTCTCTTCCGTAGGCAGAAAGAGAAAAAGGCTGAAGAAAAGATCAGCGGAGAAGAGGAAGATGGGGAAGGAGCAAACGCAACTTCTAGGGTAATATGTTAATCGGTGTTGCTGTCTCTAATGTTGGCAAGTGATACGGAAGACGGTAGAGAGCCCATCACAAATATCGGTGATTTAAGGGGGTGAAGAACGGGCTCTTTAGTAGATGATGATGATGATGTTAAGGGCGGGGAGGGGCGGGCGGGCGCTGTCCGTGGTGCTGGAGGCGCGCCGCGGCCAGG
>KL271254.1:3276-13667 GCA_000699545.1 Podiceps cristatus
AGCTAAATGAGAAAAGAGAAAAGGGTCTAGGTCTAAAAATGCTGCCTGGGACTCAGCAATGTTATCTGGATTCTGGTTGAGACATTTTGCTTAGTTTATCAGATGCTTTGGTTGTCTTTGGTTTGTCTTGTTTATCACTCTAACCTATCCATATAACATTCTAGCTTACATTATTCACCGTCACAGGTCTGATCACGTCCTGCATAAGCTCTTCGTTATTTGTGCCTGAGTGCAATAAAGTTTTTCTTTTTGTTGTTTGAAACCATAAACGCTATCCACCCAACTATTGCAAAGGGGAAACTACAGCTTTGCAAAAGTGAGAATAAAATGAACCAACCAACCAACCAACCAAAATGATCCTGTCTATTGTAACATCACCTCTAACCCTTGAACTGGAACAGGAGGTCCTGGGGGTACTGGTGGATGAAAGCCAACCTTATCCTGGGCTACATCCAAAAGCAGGGTGGCCAGCAGGTCAAGGGAGGGAGTTCTGCCCCTCTGCTCCGCTCTGGTGAGACCCCACCTGCCGTGCTGCCTCTGCTCTGGGGCCTCAGCACAGGAGAGACGTGGGGCTGTTGGAGCGGGGCCAGAGGAGGGACACAGAGATGACCCGAGGGCTGGAGCAGCTCTGCTGTGAGGGCAGGCTGGGAGAGCTGGGGCTGTTCAGCCTGAAGAGAAGGCTCCAGGGACATATTATTGCAGCCTTTCAATACTTAAAGGGGGCCTATAAGAAAGATGGGGAAAAACTTTTTAGTAGGGCCTATAGTGACAGGACAAAGGATAATGGTTTTAAACTAAAAGAGGGAGGATATAGACTAGACATAAGGAGGAAAATTTTTTTGTGATGAGGGTGGTGAAGCACTGGCACAGGTTGCCCAGAGAGGTGGTAGAAGCCCCATCCCTGGAAACACTCAAGGTCAGGTTGGACGGGGCTCTGAGCAACCTGATCTTGTTGAAGATGTCCCTGCTCCTTGCAGCGGGGTTGGACTAGATGACCTTTAAAGGTCCTTTCCAACCCAAACTAGTCTATGATTCTACAATTCTATGATTTAGGAGGCAGTAGGGAATTTGGGCTCAGTCAAAATTGCCAGCATCTATCCCAAACTGGGAGTCGGTAAGGAGCCGGCCTGTCCCAAGTCCCAGCACATGGCGGTGTTTCCGAAGCCGGAGCTTGGGCATACACTTGGGAGCTGACTTGGGCCCCGGTTTTGCAGAGGCACCGAAACCTGCAGGGCCAACGACACAGAGCTCTGAGGGCCCATGCAAGTACCTGCCTGCTGCTCTCCCACACTGTCGGGGTGCCAGGCTGAGGCAGAAGAAAAGTGATACGGTCATCTGGAAAATACCCACCATCCCAGACTGCTAAAGACCCAGTTTAGGCGGTTTGGCCACCATCAGCTGTTCAGGTAAAGGTCTACAGCTCCATTAGGAAAATGATATACCTGCAAGCTGAAAGGGAAATGCCTGAAGTCATACACAGCTCTCAGGCAGCAGGGTTTCCAAATTGCACCAGGGTTGATGATTGCCAGCACATGGCCGTTGTTTGCCCTCTCACAGGAGCCAGCAGTGATGTTAGCCCCAAATGTGGCAAGTTTTGAGCGGAAGACTCACACAAAGCAATGTGGGAGCACTGGCAGAGGTGCCATGCCGAGGAGATGAGAGGTGTGTGAGTTTGGAAAGGCTGGGTCCATCCTCCCCAACGGCACAGTAACTGGGAGCATAGTGCTTCAAGGAGCCGATAGCCCATCATCAGGTGGGTTTTCCCTAATGAAGCACCTTCTCTCTTCTCACCACCTTTCCCACAGCTGGCAGGTTTGCCATTGAATATGCGTCTGACAAAGCAGAGCTCTCCCTTTTCCCTCTGAAATACATTCTAGGAGTGTAAAAGCAGCTTGTCGGGCAACTAGATACCATCGGGGCCTACAAGGTCATTTAAACACAGCTTTGAACCAGCCTCTCCCTGTCTCTTACATCAGCATGGGCCATGCAGCAGGGTTTGCTGCAGGCTGGCCATCAGGGCTAACAGAGCGCAGGAGACACGCTGCTCCAGCCCCCCCTGAGCCGAGAGCGGAGCCTGTCCCCACCGCCCTGCCGACACGCCTAGCCCAGCAGCCCACGAAGCCAGCTCCTAGCCCACCGCTACTGGGAGACCTTCTGTTACACTTGGTTTTCTTTTTGAAGCAGATCTTTCTGACTGATCTAGATTGCAGAGCCTATATATCTACTTACCTGGCATGTAAGATAACAGAGGGACGAGGCTGGGCTGATTAATTCCTCACCCCATGTGTACTTTAGTCCAAAAAGTGCATTGTGCAATAGCTCATTAGGAAGAAAGGTGAGAAACCATGGCTGAAAATACAGCAAAACAACTGTAACTTTTACCTCCATTGTCCGGTCTGTGTTTGCAACATAGAAAGCCCTTGGCAAGGAAGTCCATGAAAACAGTTATAAATAGAAACTTGCTTCACCTGCTAACAGTGTGAAGCAAAGAGGAAGGCTGCAAGTTTTACAGGAGTTGTAATTAACTGAAATCGAGAGCCATCGGGTCACAACTTGGTCAGATCGGCCCCGCCAGTGCCGTGCTGGAGCCGGCTTTGAGGGCAGCAGAGGGTGGCTGCTCGCTCACTTGCCCATCTCCAGGCCACCGACTGCAGAGCAGCAAGCTGGCTGGTTCGGTGTCAGTGCAGCCTGTGCAGGGCTTACAAAGGCACGAGAGGCCACACTAGGGTCGGGTCTCCTGCAGCAGCCTCTCACCCGAGCCTCGGATCAGCCTGCGAACCGGGCACATCTGCAGTCAGGTCTCCCATACCCACCCTCCCCGCACGGGGTGACCGGCAGCCCAAAAACATTCCAGGTGGAGGCAGCCCTTCTGCTTTCATGCCCTCCGGAATCACCAGGAGAGGAGCTGAGATAGCATGAAGTGGCAGTGGCAATATTTTGCTAAACTGTATTTTACTGGCAAAGCAGCTCAGCATTCTTCACTGTGCTGCTGGTTAAACCACAGAAGGCTTCACCGAGGTAGTTTCTAAATGCCTTCTCTTTTTCGGCTCCTTGCTTCAAGAGCTCTAGAAGTGTTAGTCCACACACACCCAGATTATTATACAACAGCTGTGTTGTTTCAAAAGCAATCAAAACAGTGAAATCAATTTGATGCGATTATAGGTGGAAGTAGGAGGATTAGATGATCTTGTGACAAATAGCAGAGAAGGTCTGTGTCAAACTGAAATCTCCACCGTGTTATTATAACCTTCACTGCAACGTTTGCTTTGCAATTTAACTTCCAGATCAGAGTGTAAAACTCCAGTAAGGGCATAAAGCAACTTAATCCTGATGACAGTGTTTTATTCTGAGGGTGCCAGTGGTGGAGCACAGGCTGCCTTAGCAGAGCCGACTATGAGAGAAGCCAGACAGACCAAGACAACAAAACTAACAAATTCTCAGTAAAGATCTCTCTGGGGGAAAGGGATGTGTTTTCTCAGCCTGAATCCTAATTCAAAGAAGGTGGGGGGTGGAGATTGTGAAGGCGAGCATTTTCCTGATGTGAGATGCTCACCCCAGGCAGAAAGAACTCAACATGGGTCTGGATGAGCTGAGCGGCTGAGTGGCACACCAGGCAAAATCAAGCCTCTGAAGAGCAGCAGCATCCTATCTCAGTACATGCTCAGGATTTGTCTTTCCGTCAGCTCTGTTTTAAGCCTGGGTCTCCCCCTTTCTGCCACTGTGTTGCTGAAGAGTGGAAGAGGAGCCCAGACCTCCTTCAGCCAAGATGACTTTTTGGGGGCAAATAGCCCAGGCAGGAGGCCTGGGAAAGTGGTGGCACTGCCACCAGTGCCCAGGGTGGCTGAAGGCATTGCTGGTGCAGGAGACCACGTCTCCCTGACGGATGGAAGGCCACACAGTTTGAGAACTGCTGATGTGTGCTCCAGGTGGGATGGCTCGGCCATGCTGGCCCAAAGAGCATGCAACAGCTGCTCTTGGAGACATGCATGGTTTTCTATCTCACTTCCACAAAAAAAAAAAAAAACAACCAAACAAAACAACCCACAAAACCAAAAACACATCCATAGGAATAGATGTGATCCTAACTTCAAATTATAGTGGCTGAATGCAGTTCTGCTAACTATAAGATCTGTAACCAGTGATGGCTGTGGCTATACATCAAGGCTGAGTTTTTGTCTTATCAGTTGAGCTGGGGTAGAAACTTCACTTTTCTCCCCCTCCACCCACCCTTCCCCAGGTTGAGCCCTCCATGATTCATTTCCAGCACATTCAGACACTGTGGATGGAGCTGTCAGTCAGCAAAGCCAAGAGAGTAATTTCTCTGGGAGAATGACTGGCACCTCAACAGCTGAAGGACAGAGTTCATTCACAATGTAGATTGTTTATAAGGGCAGGTTACTACCTCTCACGCTGTATTACACAAAATAAGGAAATGTTTTCCGGTAGAAGAGAGCAGCCTTCACAGCTGGGCAGAAACACGGTACCCCACACTTGCCCATACAAGCCCACGCATGGTGTCACTCAGGAGTTTATTCCACATTCACTGCCCACCTCCCAACAGAAGTGAGTGATGTGCCAGTCTGTGTCTCTAACACAAAGAGGCAATGAAAGAACCTCAGGAGGCTTCCAGGTTTCTTTAATTCATAATTCTATCTCAATGCTGTAATTGAGATATAATCTCCTTGTTTCCACTCCAGTTACTTTCAACCTCACTGATGCCAGAACACAGTCTTGCATCTCTCAGGTACCTCAGAAAGAAAGCTATTGCGCCAGAAGACAAAGGTGTTTTTAAAAATAATTTCCACATCAGTTCAAGTGATAATGCAGTCACACGTGTGTTGTATAACTGATGTTATTTTCTTAGTAGCCTACTTTTTGCGAGAGAAGTATAAACATTTCCAGCATACATGCTTATAAGAAATATGCTTTCAAAGCAAGATTACTTTCTAAGAGGGAAAAAAAAAGAAAAAAACCCCACCAAAACAAACAAAAAACCCCACTCTTTAAATGGGCAAACAAAACACATTTCCTATTCCCATACCACAGTAAAGGCTTACACATGCATGTCACGTACACACAAATAAACATTCACATGCGTAAGATCCACCACAATCTAAAAAGGGAAGTGCCATAAAAGGACCCTGTAGTAATTGGGCAACACATCATGATGTAAATGAGTATATCTCAGGAAAGCTGCAAGCCTTGTTGTCTTGTTTTGCAATGCTAACCACATGCACACATACATAGAGTAAACTACTTTCATGTTACCCAGTTCTCCTTCCATAAAGGTTGGTGGTAAAGTCCTCATGGACGTCCATCAAAGTCAGGGACTGATGAGGTGAGAACTGATGAAAGTTTGAATAGCCAAGGAAAAAAAAAAAAAAAAAGAGAGAGAGAGAAAAAAAAGCTTGTTTCCCTGGGAAAACTCATCAGAGAAGCTATTCTGAGAAAAAACTCCTTTCTTCTCCTCGCCGTACCCTGTCCTCAGGACAAAAAGATTCTTCTGGCATGTAACTACCCATCTCATTTCCCAGTATGGGCAAGAGAAAGGGATACGCAGTTTTGGGGAGCTCTTTGTCTCATCCCAAAGTAAATGTGTAAAATAGGTCAGATGAGTCACTCCCCAAAAACGTATCTTTCTCTCTACTGATGGTAGGGGGAAAGCTACCACCACGTGCTCCCACCCAGACCTTGGAAGTGGACCATGCCCTGCCCCTGTGGTTTAAGGGCAGGAAGGAGGCACTGCTCACTTAGCTTGTAGGAAATTTCCTTCTCAGCTCTAAATCCAGAGACTAAACCCAAGGACACAAACAGGGTGCATCATCTCTCCACCTGAAAGCTGAACTGGAACAGATTTTACTTCACTCCGCATCCTGCTGCTATCTATCCATAGCCAACCTCCAGGCTACTGTTGTGGGGAGAGGAGGGGTTTCCTCCACGGTTCCTACATCCCTACGGCAGAAGCACCTGAGCACAGGTTTAATGCAGGGCAATGTGAACAGTGACCTTTTCTCCTTTCCAATCCCTTTGGACATGCTAGTTTATGGTTATCTGAGGGCATGTCTTGTTTCTTACTAAGAATTTTCTTCCTCTGCTGCACAATCACTTCAATAACTCAGTACATTTTAAAAAGGATTCAGGTCCTTGCCCTGATTACACTACTTGAGAGACTGATCCAGAACTTCAGTCTTTGAATAGTTTTCCTAATTTCAAGCCTAAACTCCTTCATGACCCATTTCTAGCCAATTGGCTTTGTTCCAGTAGTGTCATTTAACATAAACAGTTCTCCCTCTGCGATTTTTGCCCTCTCCCTGTTCCCAAAAATATGTTTATAAAGAGCCATCATTATCATTAATGTCTCCAGTTCCAGAAGCCAGCTTCTTTTCATGGCTCTTCCAGAAGAAGACATGCCATTCTTCTCAAGTGAGTATCAACTGTTCCTATTTAATTAGTCAATCCTTCTGGACCACTGGTAACCAAAGTTATATAAAATATTTCATTGAAGAATGCCTGTAAAAATGTATCAACATTTCCTTGTCTCTATTCAGAAAAAAACCTCACCTGGTAATCAAGTTTATCCTTATCTTTTTTTCTACAGCTCAGTGGCATAGTGGTGGTTATGGCATCCTCCCACTGATCAATAAACTCGAGCCTCTCTCTTCCTTCAGCTTGTCCCTTCTCGATAGCAGCTGCTGTGAAAGGAAAGCGGGACCTAGAGCAGTGTCAGTGCAGAGCACTGTTTGCAAAGCAGGGACAGAGACAGGTTTAAAGACCCAAAAGGTCAGACACCGGAGGCGATGCCCACGTTGGCTGCTGGGAGCACTGCTGCGAGATCCGCTGCTCCAGAAGCACACCTCCCCCTCCAGCAGCCCCACGCTCCTTTCACTCCCAACTTCCCAGCCCAGTTTTTCCCTCCCCAAAAAGTCAGGGCCAGAGCTGGACTGATCCTCTTCTCCCTGCACCCCAGGCGAGCGCCACGGGGGAGCGGGCAACATGCCCTCCAGCTGTGCCGTGCATCCCTGCCAGGCAGACAGGCACCGTGCCTGGAGGAGACGTGACATCATGCCACCTCCTCTCATGCCTTGCCATGGGTTTCCCCAGGAAAAGGGATAAAGTTAACATGTGTTGCGATAAATTAAACAAACTCACATTTAAATAAAGCCTTGCTCCCCCCTCATTTCCTCACAAGCCCTGTGATTGAGCCCACAGTGCCTTGTGTATTTTGCACGAGAGGCCTTTCTGTCCTCTGCGATGAATGAGGAAAATGCAGGGCATGGCTCAGCCTTTCCAGCATGTCTGCTCCTCCCTGCAATGCTGGAGCCCTTGCAACATCCACCGCCGGAGCAGAGCCCCTCCCGCCCTCAGCCCCACACAGAAATGCTGCTGGGGTACCTGGCTCTTCCCCAAAAAGGGATGAGTTCTCCCAGACCACCTCCGCCACCGACAGCAGCACACGCTGAAGGGGCTCAGACCCTAAGAGCAGTGCCAGGATCCAGCCAGCCCAAGTCCCGAATGCTCTTCAGACAAGCAGACAGACAGACAGCGGGAAAAATGAGGTGCTGCCTAGGCTGTGCTTGCCATCATGGTTCCCAGGCTGTAACATCTTTTGATAAAGCAGCTCTTAGACAATAAACTATCTCCAGCTTCAGTTATTAATTTATTTTATACCCATACCCTACTTTCCAGCAGGATGTGATAAAAATGAGTGTGCGCATATAAAGTCCAAAACCAGTTGCCCCTGGGGACTTTTATCTAGCCTGAGAATAAACAGTACTTCTGGTTTATGGCCTGGATTCTCATCAGAAGAAAAGAAAAAGAGGGTCTGAGAGGCTTTTCCAACTGCTTTCCCCAAAGCAATCTGATTTTATTCCTCTCTATGGAAAAACATGGTTAGCATTTGCAGGTTTTATGCTGAAGGAGTACTTTAATCAGTTCTCCTTGATGCAAGTCACAGTGATGTGAATGGGACTTGGTAGTTTTTTTTCTAAAGGGGAATAGAAGTGGGAAAACCAAAAATTTCATTCCAGTCATAACTGCAGGAGTTTTGCAATGTCATTCATTTTCCTGAGTAATATCCAAATATTTTTTCCTGCTGTGCTCCAGCCAATATCCACCTCCCATAGGAGGAAAATAAAATAGATGTGGATTACGTAAAGCTAAAAACCCCAAATCAACCACTATGCAAACTTAATGGTGCACACAGGCAATCTCGTACAGAAGAATCTAACCTATGCCATTATCCCCCATTAAAAGGTAACGAGGTGGGGGAAAAGAACCACGATGAGATATTCATAGCATGGTGTATCTCACAGGAGGTGAGATTAGCCCACAACATAGGCATCAGCAGCGTGAATTAATGGGATTATTGTTCCACTGAAGAAAGACCCTCATGTTTGATCCTCGGCTAGATTAGCGCGGCTCCACACGCATCAAATGAAGCTTATCTGATAGGCGGTGCTAGCGATCCCACCTTTTTCTAGTTTACAAGAAACTTGTTCCAGCCTGCTCTGTTCCACTCCATGCCGGTCCTAGTTCCGTTAACTAAGGCAGGGAGAGCTGGACAAGGTGTCCTTTGTTACACAGCCCGGGCAGCTGCCTTCCAGAGGGGAAAGCGCCAAGGAACACTGGCAAAGACAAGGCGTTGCAAAATAGCTTACAACTCTCGATACATAAATTTTACACATTTCATACCCACCCCTGTAAGGTGCAGCTGGTGACAGTGCTCTGCACACTGGTGGAGTTTTGGTAGATGAAATACGGTGGTGGGCAGGCCTTCCAGCGGTGCCCACAGCAAAGCAGAGCTTGTTAACATCACGTTGCGTGGAGACTCAGTCAGCAAAGGCTTTCAGCAAGAGCTTTGATTTAAAGCATGTAAACTGTCCTCCTCAACAACATGCTCAAGAAGATCAGTGAGCCTGGGCTGCAAAAGCAAGTATCTTTTTGTATCAGAAAGTATTTTTTTATTCTCCTTAAACCTTCTTTCTCCTAACACAGAGAAATGAGAATAGCCCTTTGGATATTTTTCTGGAAACAAGGAAATGAAGATGCAGAGATCTATGTCCTTGCTGAAAGCACTGTACTATTTCCCTGCCTCCAGCAGCAAACTTCAGGGAGCGCTGCAGAGTCCGGGTACAGGTGACCGCTGGCTGAGGACTGTAGCTTTACTGATAAAGTACAGCTGGTGTAGGAGCTGTTGTGGTGGTAAAGGTGCTGTTACACGAGCCTGAGGCACCCGTGCTAAGTGACACCAAGCCACGTGAAATACTCCTTTTGGGTTTTTTGCTAAATTAGCATCATAGACTCCCAAGCCACTTGGCATCCCTGAAAAAGTGCTTTAAAAGTGCTAATGGAGATCGTCTCACAGCTAGCTGTTGTATAAAGCAGAGCAGTAGAGACTTTTGAAATTAATTATTGAAAAGAATGAAAGGAAATATTTTTTAATACAAAACTGGGAGGACTGGCTGATACCCCAGAAGGCTGTGCTGCTATCCAGTGTGACCTGGACAGGCTGGAGTGCTGGATGGAGAGGAACCTTATGAGGTTCAACATGGGCAAGTGCAGGGTCCTGCACCTGGGGAGGAAGAACCCCATGCACCAATACAAGTTATGGGCTGACCTCCTGGAAAGTAGCTCTGTGGAGGAGGGCCTGGGAGTCCTGTTAGATGTCAAACTAACCACGAGCCAGCAACGTGCCCTTGTTGCCAAGAAGGCCAACGGCACCCTGGGGTGCATTAAGAAGAGTGTGGCCAGCAGGTCGAGGGAGGTTCTCCTCCTCTAATCTGCCCTAGTGAGGCCCGATCTGGAGCCCTGTGGCTCCCCAGTTCAAGACAGATGAGAAACTACTGGAGAGAGCCCAGGGGAGGGCTACAAAGATGACGAGGAGGCTGGAGCATCTCTCCTGTGGGAAAAGGCTGAGGGAGCTGGGGCTGTTCAGCCTGAGGGAGAGGAGACTGAGAGGGGACCTCATCAATGCTTATAGATATCTCAAGGGCGGGTGTCAAGATGATGGGGCCAGACTCTTCCCCGGAGCTTAACGATAGGACAAGAGGCAACGGGCATAAACTGGAACACAGGAAGTTCCATCTGAACATGAGAAAAAACTCCTTTCTTGTGAGGGTGACAGAGCAGTGGAACGGGCTGCCCAGAGAGGTGTGGAGTCTCCTGCTCTGGAGATACTCAAAACCTGCTTGGTCTCAGTCCTGTGCAACCAGCTCTGGGTGACCCTGCTCTAGCAGGGGGTTGGACTAGAAGATCTCCAGAGGTCCCTTCCAACCCCTAACATTCTGTGATTTTGCAAGTATTTTGCTGTCCGTAGTTCATTTGTGGGACAGTCCTGATTCCCAATGTGTTAGTCGTTCAGTTTCTTCCACCACGGGGGTGTCAAAACAGCC
>KL271254.1:13708-39770 GCA_000699545.1 Podiceps cristatus
ATAATTAATTAAAATAGTTTTGTCATGCCAGCATTATTTCTGCTTTTGTAATCTCTGACTGAGCCACCCTGAAAGCAAAAATATGAATAATGATCAATAAATAATAGCACACTGACTATAGAAATAAATGTTTGCAGCCACGCACAGATCCAGGCATTCATCTGGACAAAAAACAGCTTGCTGAATATGCAGGCAAGCAAAACCCAGCCTGCCTGGAGCAACTACCTCTCCCTGTAAGCCTGGCCTCTTCTGCACCCCTGCCCCTTCCCAGAGGCACCACCAGCACTGCAGCAGCACAGCAGCAAGTGGGGATGCCGTGGCTGACTCCCCGCTGACTTTTCAGTGCTGTCTTGCCATCGTTCCAACAGCAGGTGCTTTGCTATCAAAATACTTTCAGGGCTAAAAGTCACCACCTCTTATTTATGCAAAGTGATGTGGTCAAGCAAGCATGCTGAGGCCTGGGCAGCAAGGAAGCTTTAAATGCTTCTGGGCACTTCATGGAGCGGTGGAGCACAATTTGGTTTTGCCTGAGTCCGGTATCTGTATCCAGCTGGTCACCAAAGGCTCCATCCCTCTCCATCCGCCTGGCACACAGATAGTCTTGCTGTAGGACACTGACAGAAGGATTTTCTGCGGCATGGAGAGGAGCCAGCCCTGGCTTGTGAGGCTGCCATGTCTCCCCTCTCTGAAACACAGGTGGCCCCCTGGACAGACTGTCATCGCTGAAAAATTCATGGTTAACAGCTTACAAATTCAGATTGTGCTGGTAGGGACAGAATTGGTTGCTCTTATAAATGGAGATGGCCTACACAGGGAGGGGGGGAGGGTGGGGGTGTGTGAACCCACACCCACACAACCCAGAAAACATTCCCATTACATTTAGCCCATTTTTCATTTAGTTTTCTAAGGAAACAAGGTCTATGCAACCTTAAGCTGCCTCTGGGCCTCTTCACACATCTGTTCCCATCCATCCTCCTGCTGCCTCTCCCACAGGTGCCCCCGGCTGGGGGAAGTGACACAGAGCTGTCCCTGGTCAGGCAGCAGAGCTTCAGGTGCCAGATCTCCAAGATGCTTCTCTCCAGCACAGGGGCCACGTCAGCCAGCACCTGCTCCATCCCGGGCCCCAACGCAGCAAACCACAAGATGCAGAGCTGTAGGAAACCAGGTTTCACCCACTCTGGAAGTGGGTTACGGAGAAGCGCGTCATGACCCAGTTGCAAGCGTGCGGTAGGAACTTGCCTGTACGGCAGAGCGGGTCGGCGGCAGGAACTGCTGAGAGCACGGACCGCCTGGGTTTCCACTGCCACAGAGGCTAGGTCTGCTTCACGGGCGGGGGGCTCAGTTTCCTACTGCTGTAGGATCAAACACTTGGGCGAGAGGGATGCCAGCAAGCTTTTGAGAATGAATCCCTCCCCAGCTGTATCTACATCTTGTGGTACCCGGTCATTTTAGTGAGAAGAAAAGGCACAGGGACAAGGGGAAGGAGAAGTAGTACTTACTGAGAAGAAACATAGCAAAAGCTGGCAAGTGCCTAGCACTTATTAAACAGCCCCTTCCAGTCTGCTGCTCTTCAGGCCCATCAGATGTAAGGAGCCAGCTCAGGGAATGGCAGGCCAGGGCGAGTGCTCCTGCAAACAGTCTTGCACAGAGGAAATTACTTCGGAAAAGGTTTTGGAGGAGAATCAGTGACTGCCATACACAGTACAATGCTGGCATTGAGCTGTCTGAAAAAAGAAAAGAAAAAAAAAAAGAAAAATAATCCCTAATTACTGGTTAAGACCTCCTAGGAGGTGCTTAGTGTAGCAGATGGAGCCATCGCCCAGTAATTTTTATGTTTCTGAGTGATTTTGGCAGTGAGATAGAGTTACTATGAGGTTGCATTGGGTTATAAAGAAAAGCAAGAAAAGATCTGTTCTGCAGGAGTTTTTTTCGTTACTAGGGGTTTGAGGGCTACAACACAGGGATGGCTGAGCTTCTGCCTTCACACCTGGGAGCAGAGGTATCTAACAGGGAGGGCCAAAGGTTTAACCAAGACAGTGGAAGGACCTGAACATGCTCCTAAGCACATCGAATCTATGGGCAGGGTCTGAAGCCATGGGCAGTCTTTCTGCCTTGCAGGGAACCCATCTGCTTTCAGATCAGTTTCCTCTGAAGAACTTTAATTCCGAAGAGGCCACTGCTGCCACCAGGATGCCGAGGGCTGCGTGGGTGCCATAGATCATGGAGGGGACAGAGCCAAGTGGTAGAGCCTACCTCAGACACCATCATGTGTCATGCCCAGCAGCTGCAGTACAACGATTGGTCTTAACACAAGAACAATATGATTTCTCTTCTCTCCTCCACATCCATCCCCTAGGAAAATAATGTCTGAAACTTGAGCCAGAGGTACTTATACAAGTCAGGCAAAAGAAGTTGCATCCAGTGTCAAAACTTAAAAAAAAAAAAAAAAAAAAAATCCCACTAAAAATAAAATGTTCCTGAAAAATTCATGTCTATGGTAAGTCCATACCATCCACATGATTTTTCAAACCTATGCTAACATTTGCATTGCAATAAAAGACCGGGTTCCCTGATAACACAGGGCAGCCCTTGGCAGATAAAGAGGTCTGGGTGACTACCATGTAAAGCTAAGGGAGGTCCATTCCTTTGCAACCAGTCAGTTAGTGAAAACTGAAGTACTCGGAGGGGGAGAAATGAGACTCAGTAGGTGTCTCAAGTAAGCAGTTTTTGTCAACCCGATGTGAAGTCGAATGTTCTTCTCCGTTTCAGTTTATGCATGCTTTCCATTGCTGTCTGAAAGTTTTCATTTTCCATTTTTGAAGGCTACAGATTTCCATCTCTTACCCTAGCAACTGTTTCGGTGGCTTATTATTTTTCCAGCCCTTTCTATCATAAACTGTCACAGGGTGTGCAAATTCTTCACAAGAAAAACATCTCCAGCCTCTCAATGCACACGCAAACAACAAAATCGCAATGGAACATTAAACAGAAACCAGTCTGCTGTCTGCAAGCAAGATCTGATTTCAAATGAAAATGTCCCTTATGCTTTCTGAGCTCTGTGGAGAAGTACATCAGCTGGCCTCTTCTAGGGATAAAACGTCACTCCGAGGAATAGCATTGGTTTGAGATGACTGAAGCCTTCAAAGGATTAGGTCTTGCTCGCAAAACAAGGTTATGATGAACCAAGAGTATAAATTTTTTATTCTATTTTAAGAGCGGTGCACGGGCTTTATCTTTCAACGCTTATTCACCATTATTTCTAAACTCCCATAAAGAAACACCGGGGCCGTATTCACCAACTCATTATATGTCCCCCTGAAACAGCCCTAGGCAGCCATCCCCTCTGGCCACTCTCCCAGGAGTCACACGGTTCATTTGGCAGAAGAAACCATCCTGACCTGTCACTTTGATGTCCAGCAGACTTCTCATTATACAAATTACCTGTCGTTACCAAGCAGATACAAAGCTCCAGCCAAATGTTAATAAAAGGCTTCATAAAAAACCAAAACACTCCAAATGGACCAATGTGACACTGTTTTCCACCTTTTGGCAACCGTTCATGCTAACGCAAAACGATCAGATGGTGGTTTACGTGCACAGCATTTTAAAAAACAACTAAAAAAGTTGTTTAAACAACTACACAGAAAAGCACCCCTGCAATTTGGCTGGCAAGAGAAGCTGGGAAACGTTACTCGTGGCTTTGATTTAAGAAGTTTTGACCCCACAAGGCTCAGCCACCCAAAGGAAAGTGTGAGACTCACCCAAAACTGCCGAGCACCATATTTTCCACTAGCAAAACCATAGCAGATTTAGCTGAGGAGCCTGTAGGAAACTCAGTAAGTTCTAGTTAAAGGAAAAGAAAAATCAAATTCTGTTCTGCTGACCTATTTAAATAGAACCCAACAGACGGGCTGATACTCAACAGACACTCCTCCACCAGAAATTACTTCAGTGACTTCCAAGCTGTTGCCAGCCTGGCCATGGCAAACATCCAGAGGAGCTGTGCTAATTGGCCTGGGAGATGAACCAAGCGCACCCTGTCAGGGGATGCCAGCCCCCGAGCAGCAGCACCACAAATACAGGCACTTCTTACTGCTGTATGGACAAACCTAGCACCTGCAAAGTGATCCTAGAGAAAAAAGGTTGGAAACCCCAGATGAAACTCCTATTTGAAGTATTTCAGCAGTTCTGGGTGCTGGCAATGGCTATGACTGTGGCATTGCTAATGACAATCAGGCACACCTGAAGTCCTCCTAGTTTCTGCTACTCGCCGTGTCTACATCGTGACTGTTCAGAGGGGCTTCAGTGCTTCACTGAGCTTCCAGGAGGCTGCACAACTTTGATGAGCAGGCTGATATTCATAAAAGGAGAAGCAGTCAAGGTTAATGGACCTCTTCCTCTAGAGGAAGCTTTGAACAATTAAAAAAAAAAAAAAAAAAAAAAAGAATGAAAACATGATCATCCAATAAATTCTCTGTATGCTTTCTCACAGACAAATAATTCTTGAAGCAAAACATCTTCAGCAGAGGAGCTGAACACAGAAGGAGGAGTGAAAGACCAGCAAATATTCTTAAAAATGCTCTTTCTTTGTCATATATCATCTGCCAGAAAGTAAAACCAGCATAGTCTTCCCCGTCCTCTCCCTCCATGAGGAATCCATAAATCTTTTAGAAAGAGAGGCAGGCCACAATCATTGCTCAGGTCTATTCAAAGTAATGTTAAGAAATTGCTGGAGAGTACTTTTGTCCACACACCACAGAAGACTGATATTTTATTTTTTTTTTAGCCCATCTACTAAAAAAAATAAAAAGTGCCAGTTTGCTAAGGAGCTATGTAAACTTTGGCATTAGAGTGATGACAGCCCAAATAAAAAGCTGGTGGATTAACTAACAGCTTGCCCAAGGAAAACAGCCTCAGAGAGTGAGGCGCAGAGGTTGGGGGGGAGGCGGGGGGGACAATAACAAAAAAACCCACCACACAACATTTTCTAAGAAACTTAACTGGGAATGCCTGGGTTCAATTTCCAGCTTGGTTTCCCATGCCACCTTTGGAAAGCCACTTAGTTCTTGCATCCATTAACAGCCATAAGACCTCTGAAACAAGACCCAGCAATAATCAATGTGGAGAAATTATGGCTGTGGAAGTCAATCAACTCTCAGAAATAAAGCCGCTGGTGCAGAAGTCGGTGGGGGAGGACTGAAAGAGAACACAGAAACAAGGTAGTTACCAAGCATTGGCAAGCCCGTAGTAAAATCCTAAAGGAGATAAAGTGGCTGTGTTTTTCACCACAAGATAACTAAACGAGGACAACTTGCTCCACTGCACCCATGACTAACCTCGCCACCTTCTTCACTTCACTGTACATATGGTATTTGCAGTGAGTAAACCACATGCAAACTGCAGATAGCACATCCCTAATAGCCTGCCGCGATGTGCATGCTCTTTAAATCAATTATATTAATCTTTTAATTAACATAAAAAGTCTTAACTGATGGTTTTGAAAGCTTTGTTTCAAAAGGCTTCATTTTCCTAGGTGTGGATTGGCTTGCTTCTCCCATAAACACAGACGTACAAAATCAGAGCCAGCCTTCGAAATGGAAGACCTTCTCTACCACACACATGCTTTCTTTAAAAAAGCAAAAACCGGAGGCTGATAACGGTTGTTCACAGCCATGGCTCCACAGCATTTTTTCCATGCTCTTTTTCAGTAACATCTCAAGGGGAACATAGTGCCAAAACGTCATATACCATCATCTGCCTGTATATGGGAAGTGTCACAGGCTATGGGGTTTCCCTGTCAGGGCTTGAGAATGGCCATGCTAATAGCGGTTTGGTGGGGTTTTTAATTTTTTTTAAAAAAAAAAAAAAAAAGAGAGAGAGAGCGCCTACCACATTTAATGGAACCTACTATATCCTCCTGTGCTTGAAACCTGAGGGCCAGAAGCAGAGCAGGGGTCCTGGACAAGACCAAGCCCAGAAGGGAGGGCAGCCACCCAAGCTCGGCTTGCGCTCCCCACAGCTCTGCCCCTGCTCCTACCTCTCCCGCAGGGAGCACCTGGCTGTGTCCCTTCTGGTGGGGAAAGCAGTCCATACCAATGAGGCAATGAGAAAAAGCGGTTCATCACAACATCGCATTTTTTTTTCAAGCATTAAGAAACCTTTTGAAAGCCCACTGCCTTTCGGCGTGGGTGGGGAAGGAGCGCTGCGCACTGCAGTACCCAGGGCGGACTTTCTTGTCCCACAGCTGGTCTGGCCAAAGGGCAGAGCAGAAGTTTGAAGAGCCAAGAGCTTCCAGCTCCCCTCGTCTATGGGTGCTTCCTTGGAGAGCCAGTCCACAGACCTTGACGGATGTACCAGGCTGACAAGCTGAATTAAAAGGGGGTAGGAAAATGTTGCTATCATTCAGAGTTGCAGAGAAAAAACTCAGGAACAAGAACGTCATAAGAGCATTTGTAATTTCTAAAATCTTTTGCAGTACTAGGACCTTGCAATTTTTGAGTTGCAGGACTGGTGACATGGGACATGCAGATCCTGACACTGTTTTCTGATGTTCAACAAGACACCATGACAGCACCGAGCCCAGAGCCCTGCAAGCTGCATTTCCCTCCACGACCTGCATCTCGCGCAGCTCCCCAGCGCTGTGTTCGGCCGCTCAGGCTGGGAAGCAACACAAGCTTGCCCTCTCAGAAAGACTTGAACAGATTTGGAAACACTGTGCACAGCCTGTCATCACAGCTGAGAAGGAAGCTTTGGTGGGGGTAGTGCTCTTTGCATAGAGTAGCCAAGTTCGGGTCTGTGTGGGCCAAACTGGCTACTACCGTGAGAGACAGGTCCCCGGTAACTTCCTAAAGCTTGCCTGGAGCCCACGCTGCTCCTTCTCCCTTCAGCGGCTGTGCCTGTACCTGAGTCAAAGAGTACCTCCTCATCTCTCCTCCTGTTCCATCCCCCTGGAGAAATCCCCACAGGCTCCTGGCCCTTGGCAAGGTGGGCAGCGAGGGCAGAGGAGAGGGACAGCACTGACCTACGAGTGCCCTTGTGCGTCCAGTTGCCATCCACAACAAATGTCCCAGGGCTGTTGGGTTGGAGATGGTGACCTGGCCGCGCGGGAAATTCAGCAGAGGGACGATGGGCTCTGCTGGGACACCTATGGCCAGTCAGCATAACCACCCCGTGCTGGAAAAAAACAGAAGTGATGCTGGAGGCATTCAGCCAGAGCAGTGCCAGGAGTTACCCGCCACGACCAGAGCTTGGCTGACCCGGCGCTGCTCTCAGCCATGCCGAGGTGGAGGACCTGCCGCCGTTTTCCTGGAAGTGACGGCATGAGTGACCCACTGTGACGAGAAACACTGCATCACCCCTGCACCGGCACACCCTGGGAGGGGAAAACATTGATTTTTCTCACTGCTCAGGTCACACTGAGATGGAGAAGATGTCATATTTACTGACTTCCCAGTTGGAAGAGTATAAATCATCTGTGATTTACCAGGATCCCTATTTAATATACCCAGTATAAACAAACTGGAAACTCTGCCTTGCTGCAGCTCTTAGCTGTATAACAGTGGCTGCCACTTCTCCAATTAAGAGAAAAACAGAGCGGTTTATTAAGCACGGTTGTGGGAACATAGTTTCAGTCTTCAGTGGGTTCATCTGAATATTTTTCCATTTCAGTTCATGTAAGTTCACGCCCTTTGGGTTTCACATAAAGCCGTAGGGTCTGAGCGACTCAAAAATCTCAAAATCAAAATGTCAAGTTGAAACGAAACCATAAAAGGTATTTGGATTTGCATGAAAACGGGCCCAGATTTGCTTCAGGAGTTCCTGAAGCCTGGTAAAGCTTTTGAAGAGCCTAATCTGAGTTTTGCGGTTTCAGTGCAGACTGAAACCGTCACAAGAGAGCAGATGGGCTCCTTTCAGGAAGCCAAGGCAGAGGAGAATGATTAAGAAGCTATGAGAACAAGAACCATGGTGGGGGGAGGGAGGGTGAAAATAAAAAAAATCTCCAAAACCAGATTTTCAAGTGCCGAACACCACATATTAGGAACTAAGAGGACATGGGTCATGTTTGGGTGCTACCAGATAGCAGCTCTTTCTGAGCATCAAGCCCCAAATAAGGATACAGCTGTCTGGAGGAAAGTCCAGTCATAACAGAGTCATACACCCTTCTGCCCATACGCTGACCATCCTTACCACTGTGTTGCATAATGTATATATACCCTGAGAAGCACAAATCCGCCAAAACTCCCGTTTTCATGGGGATCTTGTCACCTCATAAGTAATCTCCTTCCCACAGTATTCCACTCACACATGACATAGGAAAACAAAAGAAAAGAATAATGTGCTGGTTTTATGCTTTTTATGCTCTCTGCTTAGCATCTATAAACCTGTCCCAGCATCAAATATTTTAAACCCTGTCTTTGATCTATTTTTTAAAAGAGTTCTTTTCATTTCATATGCTCTATATTTATTCTTATTGCTTTTTGTCATGGCATAAAAATAAACACTTCAGAGTGACAAGCCAGTTTAGTAGCTCACCTGAAAAGATGCAAACACTAGAAAAAATTTAATTGAGAAATTAACTTTTCTTTCCATTACTAGTCTGTACATCTCATTCAATTACATGAACTTCATTTACATCAACAGGATGCAGAGGAGGCAACTTCCTGAGTAAGCACTTATTGATTACTTGAAATTTAGCCTCCTGGCTGAGCAACTGAGTGTCTTAAAAACAATAATGTCACATCATGACTGATATAATGTGGGTACAAAATGTTATGAATAACGTAAGCAAAAATTGTGAAACTCACAATTATTTTGCTTTGAGAGCATTTTGCCTCTTAACCATGCAAAAAAATAACTTCTAATCTGCAAATGAGACTTTCAGTCCCTTCTTTATGCCTTTTCTGAAAAAAAGACTAACAGAGGAAAATATAAATTCGGCCGAAACAATGAGGGTTGTTTGTTTTTTTTTCTCTGCATCAACAGGATATTTAGTTTCACATCTGCTCAATAGTTCATCTTGCCAAAGAAAATCAAATGGTTTCCCATAGCTTCAGCATTCGCTTGAGTTCACATGAACTTGGAGTGCCGCTTGAATGCCATGTTATCCTCCCAGGAGCATGCACTGGGGAGCTGTGACACTCCCCGCTGACATTCTCATGCAGCATCGCTGCAGATCAGCCAGCAGCATTTCCAGCATCCACACATTTTATATCCATGGTTGCAGAACAGGATAAATCAGCATTTTAGTGTCCAAATTTCATCTTGCACCAGCATTTTACTCTCTCACGAGTTTCTTTTCGTGCAGTATGTTGAGTTCGTTTAACCTATTAAGCCATTTACTCTCCTCACCCTTTCAGCAGCATCTTTTGCAATTTAAACGACTTCCCGTTGGCTTGGCCTGCCCTCATAGCGCAGACTCTCGCCCTAGCCATGTCTTCTGTTTAAGAGTCCATCACAAGTGCTATCATGTACTGCAGCCATGCCTTGGCTGCAATCCTTCATCAGAGAGGATGATCAGTTCCTTGCACCCTCAAAAGCTTTCTGTAATCCTGTTAGCTAAGGTCAAGCCCTGGCATCCAAAGGATGTTTAGTCATACCGTTTCCATTGAAATCAGTGGGGGTTAAGTGCTTAATCAGGCTTACAGGCTGGGCCAAATAGTCTCTGTGGCTCATCTGTTAGATATGAAGACTAATGCTCCATCCCAGACTCCTGCATTGCAAAGATAACTACTAGGTTTGCTTGGAAAATTGTAGTGGGGCTCCTCTGCCACCTGACAGCTCAGCCTCAATTTTGGTAATACCCTGGGTCGGGGTTAAAATGACTGAGGGACAAAAGTTCCTATACCCCAGTCACAGCCAACCAAACTGCTGAGGGGTCTTCCTCTTTCCAAATGATGATGTTTCAATATGCTTTCATTTAAGTTTGTAGAAATAAGCTATAGTAAAATATACAGCCTTAAAATGCAAACCGAAACCCAAACCACAACAATTTACTCCATCTGAACAGAACTAGAGAGTTTAGTTTTTTCCTCTTGGCAGGAAAGGTTGCAGGGGGTAGTCTGAAGTCCTGTTTTTTAGACAGCTTGGACCTTTGGGGAGCAGTTTCAGAAAGAAATTCCAAACAATCCAATTTCTCACACCTTTGTAAGCAGGATTTGAGTGTCTAGCCTGGCCCCGGGCAGAGACTGCAGAGCATGCAAGAGGCGGGCACGGGCAGCTCTCTATCCCTTGCTGCTGGCACCCCAAACAGCTCGGTGCCTTGTAGGGTTACTGACCTTTTATGGTCACCTTGTTTTTCTTTTCAAAAGAAACATCAGCTTCAAAGGACCAGCTGCTGTGGCAGCCAGAAGAACAGGAATTTAATTTAAATAGCTTCCACGTGAACTTCAGCCTTCTCCTCAGAGAAGAGAAATTACAAGGTGCCCAAGAGTAGTACTCACAGAGTAGTGAGCAGCTGGTTCTGGCAACATCTCTGCCAGTTTCAGAGTTTCTAGGAGCCATTGCCATAAAAGCCACCATCCAAATCTCAGCATCACTGTAGATCATCTTAGCAGTGATAAATGAAAGAAGAGTTAGAGGGAGGAGAAAAATCTTTAAACCATATTAAAAAACAAATAATATGAAAAAGCAAAGAAGGAATCCTTGCATTATCCATCCAACATCTAAATGTCATGGAAAAAAAGGGGGGAAATGGGAAATAAAAATGATACAGGAAAAGGGAAGACAGTTGGCCAAAGGCATTACCTGAGGGGTAGCTGATCACCACCACGTGGCTGCAAGCATGAAGCAGTCTCGCTCACTAGGTTGCTGGTTGTAGGTGTGGGGGATGCTGCAAACAGCCCACTGGACTTACAGTACTTGCTCTAAAATTTGGCTCTGCCATTTGTCTGTGGCCTAAGGAAAAAAAAAAAAACAAACACCCAAAAAACCCCAAAACAACACACAAAACCACCAACAAAACAAACAAAAAAAAGGCAAAACAGAAAAGCAGTGAAAATGTTACGCCTCAATGTTATTCAGAAAGAGAAGCACAGCTGGAATCATTTTGAGAAGATTTGGGGGTTATTCTGTGACAGCTTGATCTCTGTGGTTTTTCTTGGTATCGATGCAGTGAGGAAAGCACACAGCTGTATTTCCCTTTTTAAAAATAAACACACAGTCCTAAGCAGAAATCTCTCGGTCTGTGAGGGAGCCGATTCTGCCTGATCTCACCTAGTTGCATGGGCAGGAACTTCCCCAGAGACGCCACGTCCATCCCCAGGGGAGCCACACGTCATTGCGCAGCCCCAGAGCAGATGCATGGGGCCACTGAAGCCCGGCCTGCTTCACCTCCACTCTCTGACACCGGCCAGGCACCAGTTTGGGAAGAGGATAAGAACAGTACAAACTTACGGTGATGTCTCCCCTGAATCCATACCCAGCGTCCAGCAATTTACAGGTCAAAGACTTCCTGAGCCAGAAGTAGTTTCTGGGCATTTAATAACCTCCACTGGATTTTTTTTTTTTCTCCACAGCTGAACAGAGCATTGTGCAAAGACTCACCTTTTTTATTAATTTTAGATACACCACTGGTGATGCCTGGCTCTTCCCAAGCTTTATGGGGTGCGGGAACATCTCATCTCCCCTTGGAAAAGCCCTAGAGAGCTGTGAAGGCCAGCAAGGGTCAAAGGCTGGCACTTTGCCTCTCCAGGAATGAGGCCAGCTGGAGGTCATCAAAGACAACATGCTGGGAGTGCATGATCCCACCCAGAGCTGGGACATCATACCGAGAGCAGCAGCACAGGGCCAGGGAGACTAGGCTCAAGCCTCAGCAGAAGACCTAAGCCATGGTACCCAAGGAAATGCAGCTCCTGCAGCAGGGTACCAAAATTTCTTGGAAGCTCAGCACTCCAGCAGATACTTAAACTCGGGGCCAGTTTTTCCCACAGCTCAGCACATCAGGCACTGTGCTCTTTGGAAAACCTGACTCACAACATTACAAGCAACATCAGCAGCTTTAACCCTGTTATTTATCTGTAGGACAACAACGTCTGGAGGCCCCAGGCGTGGCGTAGCATTGCTCCGTCCGGGCACTGCGCAATCCCGCTGGCTGCGAGCAGGAGCTCCAGGAGAGCTGACCTGGCATCAGCAACCACCGTCAGCTTCTCAGGATGCTCTTGAGCAGACATGGCTTCTCACCAGCCACAAGCCACCCCATTTCTCTTTTCTGATCAACCACATCACTGCAGAGAATATTTAGATTTGAAACGACGGTGCCAGCCTCCAGCGGCTCTGTTGCTGTTGGGGAGGCATCCCAAACAGATACCACTTGGCTTAATTTCACCCTGTGCAGACATAGCCCCGCTGGGTTTGTGTCACAGGCAAGACAGGCACTGATAACCAGCATCTTTTTCTGTGGGTCCTTTATGCGCTCCTAATCCTCCATAAGCCTTCAGGGAAGAAATTGCTTCTCCCTCCCTGAACTCATGTTTTGCTTCAGCCCATCAGGAGCTTTTCCGACACGCACTGTGGGAGGGCAGTGTTGGGTTTCATTCCTCTTACTCTCCAAGACCTCCTGAGAAGATCCAGCTGTGGCTTCTCCCGTGTGCAGACAGAATTCAGCTGGCATCAGTTTCACTGTAAAAGGGACATGGAGTGAAACTGGGAGGCTGCTCAACTTTCTGGCCAGCTCAGGGAGAGAAGAGGGAGCTGACAGACAGGCAGCCTCTGCCAGCGGGGGATAGACGCTGCTTGGGGACCTGCAATCAGTGATCCCGCAGCCTCAGAAGCCCCGTGCAGAACGGAACGGTCTCTGCCAGCTGCAAGGGAGGATGTTTTGAAACGCAAAGGAAGAAGGGGGCTTCCTCAAGCAGAGGAGAGAGGAGAAAGGCAGGTCTGGCAGATGGGGAACCAGTGTAGCACATCAAGATCTAGATTTACTTCTCCTTTTTTTGCCTGACCTTCCCTGTAACCTTAGGCAACCTGCCATAATCTTTTTTGCATGAGTTTTGAGTGTTTTCCACAAACACTGGAAGGGCCAGCGCTCAGCACCCTGGCAGAGGGGCCGCATGCCCACTTGGTCCCCATTGTCCATGCCAGGGACAGCATAGTGACACAGGGACATGGAGAGGAGTCCTGGCCAGAGCAGAGACACCCTTTGTTTCCAACACTTTACAAAACAGAAAACATCTCAGCCTCACAGAACAGGTTGCTGTCAAGAGGACTGTAGTCAGCTCTGAAAAGACCTAGGAGCCTTCTTTCAGAAGTCAAACTGTTCTTCCTCTTCCTCCCAATCCTAATGTAACAGACAAGAGAGGAGACTGCTGCAAAACATTATAAGTCTTCCCAACCCATCTGGACCACAGTGAAGTAGACCAGAAGAGGAAAAGCCCTTGCTGAACCATAACAAATGGCATAGCATGCTCCCTCTGATTTGGACCCAACCTGGCAGCCCTTCCACCAAAATCACAGGACATCTCCTTACCATATATGAGTCAGCAAAAACACATGGCTTTCCATGGAAAGGAGGAATGGTTCCTGCAGATACATGATAAGACGCACCTGTGTGCTTTTGGTAGGTGTACCTGTAGTAACCTGTTAGCCAGAAACATGGGCTTCAACAAGATATCCAAAGAAACAGGCCTGCAATGTAACTTTTGGCAGAGAATGAGCAATAGGATAGGTCCTTGTTTCAAATCTACGCTTCCAAGACAAGCCTTGGAGATTTATTACCAAATGTGAAACTATTAGCTCAAGCTAACCAATAGAATCAGGAAAATAATTTGAAGAGTTATTTGTTATATAAATACTCAATTTCAGAATACGCAGTTGAGAACAGACGTATCTCTGAGGGCTACAGCACATGGATAGAAATATCAATTTAGAACTAGCTGTACACTGTGTTTCACCATCAGCGCGCTCACGCTCGCCTTGCACACTTCCCGGTCTCGTATGAGCAGGAGCATAAGAATAAGCCTTATCTATCAGACGGAGATTTTTGGCTTGTGTGTTCAGGGACAGCAAGGTTGACCACACAACTTCATGTCGCTGCAGCACACAGACATTTGGATTCTGCTTTTTCTTTTCAAACAGGAACGGCTCTGAGCTGATTCACGCTAAAAGCAACAGGGGATTTTTGGTATTATCACAACACAAGACGTCATCTTCCTGTGCCATCAAGGGTGATTGAAAATGACTGACCTGACTGCATAAAAATATCAGCACGCATGTGCGGTTTGCTGTTCTTCCACTCTCACGCTCCCTGTGGTTTCTGGGCACACAGCAATAGCCTACCTGCTACAGACTGTAAACCAGAATAGGTTGGGGAACTGAAAAGGTGGGAGAGGATCCATGCATGCATAGATACAAGATTTCACAAGGAGCAAAAGAGAAATGCCTGTACAGGTCTGCATCCAGTTAAGGTCAGCTAACATTTGCAGCTGAATCAGTAAAAAAAAAAAAAAAAAGTAAATGAATAGGAAAATAATCATTTCCTTTTCTTCAGAAATAACAACAGTATCAGGGACAGGAAGTACATGTGCTGTTATGTTTAGATTTTCAAATAAACGTCAGATGAAATGACATCAAAGAAGAGATGGAAAAAGCCTGGGAGAGTCCTTTTTTTAGTTTTTCCTTTGCATAAAGGCAAATTTTTGCCTTATTTCTACATTTGCAGTTTTGCTGAAATCATTTCAGTGGTACTTGAAATTTGGAGTACGCCACTACAAACTACTCAGCAACTTGGAAGGAAAATATTTGCATGGGTTAAAACCACACGTTACTTCAAATTAAAGTCTGTTATCTCCTTAGAAAGACTTCACCAACAGGAAAAAAGTGACAGGATCCAGTGCATAGAAATTACTTTCCCCAGTAAGAACATAAAAATAATTTTTTAAAAAGTTGTTTTTCCTTACATAATCCATCCTCTGTCTTCCTGCATAGTAGACCCGGTGGCACCTGTCAAAGGTCCTTCACTGCTTTAAAGTGTTCCTTTCAAATTTAACAGGCTTGGTGCAAGCGAAGGTAATGTTATTTGTTTCTACATCACTCCTTTATTTCTCTTCAGTTTCCAGTTCAGCCTTGGGTGGCTTGCATTTCTTTTCACTCCAATTTAATGTGTTCCTGAGTATCATTTTGGCTCTGCTCCTTCAAAGGCAGCTTGTACAGCCCCACTGACCCCTTTCTACTCCACTGATGGGGCGAGGGGAGGAGCAGAGCCCTCTGGCTGGGAAGGATCCGGCCTCGGGATGGCAGGCAGTGAATCAGAGGTGGACTCATTCCAGCATTTCACACCAAGCAGCAGCTGCTGGAAAGTTTCCGTTTCACAGACTTGCTTCTCAGAGATGCTCCAACCCCACCGGGTCTTAGCGCTAATACCGAGAAACCCCATTTCGGTACTGAGAGGCACGATGCAAACACCTCATGGAGAGCTAAGGTTGTGATATACGCTACCAGAAACCACAGATAATCTGAATTCCTCCACTCTGTTCAGCCTCAGTCCGATAGCCAGTGTGCACCAGGCCCTCACACTGACAAGGGGCAGAAAGGATAGATACAAAAATGGCAGCGCTGATGACAAAGTCCCTCAAGTCAGGTCTTGTGTGTAGAGATCTGGCACCGCACAGGAAGCAGCAGCATCTTGAAGTAAATATCCATCAGCATCTTGCTCCCTATATGGCCTTCTCCCCAGAGCACCTTGTTAAGGATCAGTCTGGGAAAAATAGCTTTAAAGGACTCGTACCCCAAGCTAGCCTCTATCCTGAAAACTAAAACAAAACTCTGCCCAGGTTCGCTTTTTGAAGAGCAGAAGAGGCGATAGGTCAGGGCCCATGCCCCACAGTCCCACAGGCTTGTTCCTGGAGAGTCCTTCTCCCTGCAGGCTGGGGAGGCATCTGTACTGACTGCAGCCTGCTCACACACCGTGGGATTTTCCTATCAAAGGATCCCTCCTTGCCGCGCTTGCTCCCTAGACAGCGCTGAAGTACTATCAGCCTCTTTGCATCCATCAGATGGCAGAGGTATTACTACCTTTAAAACAGTGAGCACAACCGCTGTGCAGGATTACAGTGGCAGCAGTTCAACCTGGCTCAGCCAGAGCAAGGTCAGAGCAAAGCGAGCAGCCTTCCAGCAGCAGCCCTGAGAATCAGAGTAACTCATCTCTAGGGAAACGCTGATTAACATACCATCTCTTTTTAAATCACGGTGCAGACTCCTTTTGCTTTTATGAAGCAGCCGAAATGTGCATATGTCTCAGCCTATTTGAAGGGAGCTTTTGCTGAGTAATTCTTCCTCAAATTAGTATGCAACAAGATGGCTCAACGGGGCCTCCCACGTCATGTAATAGCATGAGGCAATCCCCTTTGTCAAAGAGCACTTTCTGGTTTTAGAGAAAGAGAGAAACTGAGACACTCACTCTCATCTTTCTAAGATACATTTATTGTAAATGTTTTCAGCAGTGTAGGAAGCTAACTTCAGAAAGGCAGGTTGGGTGATTCAACTGAGCCAGGCATCTTGGTAGTCACTGGTTTTCACTCTTGTCAATTCCTCTTTCAGTGTCATTTATTCATTTTAAGAGTGAAGCATAAAGCCTATTTTAAAAGGTAAAAAAACCACACAGATTTGTGTTTTTCTTTCCTTTTCTTGAAACCAAAGCAGCTTCCAACTGGAGTTGGAGAAACCAGCTGGAGATGGGGGAACAGAGGCATCTTCAGGTGAACTGAGCACCCTGAAATGAGAGGTGCAACCTGTCTGCACGCACAGGGCTTCTCTGGCTCATCAGAGAGAAACACAAGAGTAAGAGCGAGATGAAAAGGCAGTGGAAAGGGCAACACTAAACAAATATCATTGGACCAGCCTGCTTCGGGGTTTAATGCACAGTGTCCAAAGCAGGGCAGCTGGTGTATGGGTAAGAGGCTGCAGGGTCCGAGCCCTGTCCTTCTCATGCAGGAGCTCCACTGAGCCCTTTAATGCCTGGCAATGCCCATGTTGGCAATTCACACTCAGTATATCCCTCCTCCTCCCTGCGCCCGTCTATGTGTCATGCCAGTCTCCTGCCCTCAAGCAGAGGCTCACCAGCAGCCAAGCACTGCAAATGGGACTGACTCAACAGATCTGCGGGAATTGCTCTGCACACCCACATGAGAAGATGGCGAGGTTCGTTCCATTGCCAAATCCCATCTCTCGCTGTCCTCAGCTCAGCACCTTGCTCATCTCCATGGTGTAAATAAGGAAGCACCTCTCGTGAGTCAGCAGCCATCACCTCCAGCCCTGGTGCAGCAACACAACCTGTGAGGGAGGGTTTGCCTCCTTTGATCAAGGCATTAAGCTCCTGCTTGCTGCCCGTGATGCGCCTTGCCAATGCTCTTTCTAAGGCAGGGGGGAACTTCTCATGTAAGAAAAGAGGAAGGGAGAAGCCTCAGGGCAAGCTGGTGGGTTGAAGCAAGACCCAAAGGCAGCCCCAGGTCCAGGGGCAGCTCCCATGCCAGGCAAAGAGCCGGCCAGTGAGGGGGGACAGCTCTCCCTCCTCACACACTGTGCAGGGAGCCAGGGCTCCCAGAGAAATACCAGGCCCACGTGCGGCTCACTTGGCTGCTACTAAAGCACATCAGAAAGAAAAGCAAATAGGAGATGCCTGTGATGCTTTGGTTCCTAGGTTTGGTTTGGGTTTTCACTTTATGCTGTGGATGCCTGGCTCCTCTCCCCTGCACACCTCCCTGGCACCACTGTCCTGTCCTCACCCCACTGGCAGCTGCTGCTGCTCCTCGGCGTCTCTCTTCCCTCTCCAGTTACACAACCAGCAAAGCTCTTGTTAGAGTGTGAAAACAGCTATTGTCTGCTGAACTACCCGGATGTATCGGATGCAATGATTAATACTTTGCAAGATCTGATCCTGTTTCTGTGTAAATCTGGTTTAGATGAGAGCAGTTTTCACCACATTCAGAGGTCAGCAAAACATTGACAGAAATGATCCCTCAAGTCAGGGTGAAGTTCTCCGGCCTTGCTATGACCAGCAGCTCCTGCAAATCACTTCATGCATGTTTACCCCATTCCTCCCTCTCTGCTGCGCTGTGAGCGTTTCGGCACAGCCCTGTGCCTCATGCACATGTTAGAGCCACTGAAAAGGCTGGTGAGGGGCATCAAGGTCAATCTGCATCTGGAGCAGCATGCTGAATTGCAGCCTCTCCACCTGTCACATTCACAGTCTTGTTTGCAAATGTACGTGTTTTGGGAGGAAAGTCCATCCTCAAGCCAGAAATTCATTAGCGCGGTGTCGAGCTAGTTAGGATCGTAGCAGTCTGCTTTGGCCAGCTCATCCTCTCCCTCAGATGCAGTCGGGCATGAAGAGTTTTGATTTGAATTCAATTAGCAAGTGGGATATTTTTCTGCAGTGATAATGATTACCTTTCTTCAAAGTGTGCTTCAAAAGTTTGCATACCAGGCAGCTGCTGAAAGGGAAACTCCTTGATACATGCCTTTTAAGTAGAAGACAACAGACTCCAGCCATGACACCTTCTGCTAGTTGGAAAGGACTCCAGGAGCCTCCCATACGAAGGTTAACTTCAGGCATGCAAGAAGACCACTGGTTCTTGATCAGTTGCTTGCAGAGGGAAATTCCAGCGTTTTCCCCTCCTTTGCTCCTGCTAACACCTAACTGCAAAAACCTCACCAAGAACACCAGTTAGGAGGAAAAACGCTAGCTTCAGCTGTGGTAGCTCCCCAGTGCTTTAGAGTCAGAGAGGCTCAAAGATCCATCTCAGAAATGATACATCTGATAATGAGAAACTACAGATCCTCTGCTCTCCAGCCACAGAATATCTGCTTTCATCACGAGATAAGCAGCGCTCTGAGCTGTGAAATGTCTCGTTTGACACTGAAGCAAGGAGTCACCCTAATAGATAAAGATCACGGGCAGAGTTGAAATGGCTTTGGTTGGCGTTCCCCATAGCCTTTTCACACAGCCCATGGAAATCCAAACAGACGCCAGTGTTGCTTCCCATCAGACGCAACATTATTCTGCAATTTAACATACCTGAGAGCTCAGGGTCCACTTTAATCACAACTGGCACTTGAAGATTTGCTGCCCTTTCCCTCCTCCACCATTTAGAAATACCATCGGGCACCTTCCCATCACTGGGGATACAAGCAGCCTCTCTTGTTTCCAGTGCCAAACTACTCGGGGTTTGTTTCTCTGCTACACACTGCAGCCCACTAACTCTGGAGTCAACGATGGACAAGACTTCGACATCCTGCTGTGTCAGCTCAACAGCTTAGCATCCCGACATGCCCATAACCTGCTTTCCTCCTTAATGTACTGCAGCCACAATGTGCTCATTCAAAGAGGTTAAATAGGTAAGTGGGGCTCCTTTCATCTCCAGTGAGTTACAGATAAGAAGTGGTTTTGCTGGCAGATCGAGTCAGGGCTTCATGTCGTCTTCCTGCCCAGTAGTTTGCCCTGTGCACTCATGCTGAGGGCAAACCCTCAAACCACCAGAGCCAGCTGCTTGCTCTAGGCAGGGGGATTGTGCCTGGGAAATGCTCGCAGGGATCCCGCCACGACACACCGGAGAGGGCTGCCACTCTCGCAGCTGCCTCCCGCTGGCACAGAAGCAGTAACCGGCAGGCAGGCAATGGTGGTATCTGCCTTTGGCACAGCTGGTTTAGAGTGAACTTCCCTTAAATTATAACTGAGCAAGCAATATTGCTTAGCCAGGTATCTAAAGAAAAGAAGGAAAAAAAAAGCCTTCTATGAAGGAGCAACCAATTTATAGTCCAGCTGTTGCTTATACAATTACAGTTCAATTTTGATGTTATTAATTTTGAGGTTATAGACTCTTTCGTGCAAGATTCAGATGGGAAGTTCACTTCTAACACGATAATAGCTTTGAGCTATGATGTGGATATTTTATCTAAGCTAGGCAAGGCATTGATCAATATCTAAGAGAACAGTGCTTCTGGCAAGCAGAATTTCTTTTTCCACTGATGTAACAGAAATTTTTTAAATACTGCCTAACATCAACTAAACTGAACATGCATCTTGGACCACAATCTTGAGGCACACAAACGAGATGAGCCCTCATTTCAGGCTCCAACAAAGATTTGCAGAACAATGTTCAGCATGCTGCAGTTACTCGGGAACAGGCCACTTCACAACACTGACTGTGTGTAAAAAGGCCTTTGGGTGGAAATGAAAGGACATACATCAAGCATCAGCCATACAGAAACATGAAAGTGGGTTAAAAAGTGCATGTGGAGAAGGGATGAGGAGGATCATCACACCATCTTAGGTTCATTTTAGGCATCTAACTTAGGTGCTTTTACCAGCCCTAGGTAGTCGTCAGAGTACCCGGAAGGTGACTCAGATCCCCAGACCCAGAGTTTGGGCTGTACCTCCCTGGGCAGGCTACCCCACCTGCACCCCTGGCACAGCAGTCACCTCAGGGGCCCCCAGTTCTGCAGAGTGGGGAGCTCCCACCCCCTAGAAGAGCATCAAATCAAACCAAGGCTGTGGGGAATGGGAAAATCAGGGCACCCAAGCTCAAAGTGCTTGCCATATAAGTAGGCTAGTGGTTGCAGAAATAAAAGGCACATCACTTACTGCACCTTACAGTGGAGGGCCTGAAAGCAGAACCTGGAGCTGCTGAAACCCTGGTCTCTGCTCAGACACCCTCCCTGGGGTGCTGCTGGGAGATGTCCTGCTCTGTTCCTCCACCCGCCCTTCCTTTGCTGACTGGGGACCTCTCCAAAGACGTAGCACCAGCCCCTATACTCAGTTGCTCTTCCAAATGCCGAGACCCCGTCTCCTCAGCAACTTGAAAGCAGCTCCCAGCTGGTCTTGTCTCGCCTTCCCTACCAAAGCACTAACGATCTCTGTGTGTCACAAGCTGGAACAAACACTTAAATACGGGCAGCTTCAGAGGAGCACCAGCTACCTGGCACAACACCTCTTCCAGAGAGGTGATGGAGTTTCACCCATGCCAGCTATGCTTCCTCCCAGCTTTACAGGAGCCACTTTTAGGGAAGAAGCGAGACAGAGCTACACCTTCAGTCAACCACCAATTTCAGCTCCTCTCCAGGATGCACATGTACCTATCCCAATTTATGAAACAGGTATCAGACATTGGACTGCAGCCAGAAAAGCACTTCTTTTCAGAAGAGCCTTCTTTTCAGGAATAAACATTATTCTTTCTAGGCCATGATCTAGATTTAAGCCACTCATTTACAAGGGAGAGATTCGTTATCAATGCCCAAATTACCTACTGGCATGTGCAAGTTTCTTTTTCATCTCTGCTACGTACACATGTACACATAATCACAGCTCGTTTCCGCCACTCCCAGAAGCACCTGCAAGCATAGTTCACAGGCAGCAGTCACAAGTAATGCTTATGGCACCCACAAGCCGATCAGTGATAGCCACCGTCAAGTGTGGCATGCAAAGGTGCAACCCCACGGCCCCTGCCCCTCAGTGAGCCACAGGCCAGGCACCACCACTCTGCAGGGAGGCCATTTCAGAGATGACAGTTCAGATGGTCAACTGGCCACCTTCTGAGCCAGACACAGCCCCCCCTGTCAGCTGGCTGTGGGAGATTTTGCATGGATCTGAAGTGTGAAAGTGAGGGGCAGAAGAAGGACGCTTGAACTCTCTGACCCAGAGACTTGGCACTGCAAGGCAAGAAAGGCTTTCCTGCTATAGCAAAGCTGGTTAATACATGGAGGGCAATCCTGCCACAGGAAAAACCCTAGCAGAGATGTAATGAAGGGCTCAGCATTTTTTTATCACCATGGTGAGCCCCAGAGTCCCTGAGCCCGGAGGCAAGCTGTATCCTGAATATCCTGGACCATCTAAATACTAGGTGAATGCAAAGAGTGTGGAAATGCCACAGACCTGCCAGGTCCCTCCCATGGTGACAAGAAGGAAACTGCGGGGCAACGGTGCACTAATTCACAACAAGTCATCTTAATTCCCCAACAAGCCGCTTAAACAGCAAGAGCTTCCCTGGAGCACATGCTGACCTCCGAGTCTTTATGAAACAAAAGCCATTGGTGTTTCCCATGCCATTCGGGACCATGTTCCTGCTGCTGTTGTAAGACAACAAGGACTGGCAGGAGTCAAGGGAGACCTGTTGTTTCACATCAGCTGGAAAAGCACACTTGAGTTACTACAGTGCTGTTTTTCTCACCTGACTACTCTATATGATAAAACTTCTAATTATCTACATAGTAAATGCGATGGGAAGACTCTTCTGCTCATTATTTCTATACCTTTAGGCAACAGAATAAAATCAATATGTAGCAAGAAAATGATGGTTAAAAAACCTTGGCAACTTGTGCTGTAGGTAAATTAACAGCATGGCAGCAGATGGGAATGCCTTCTCAAATCAAGGTGCCAGTGAAACTGGGCTTCAAATGTGCGTCACCCACCAAAGCTGCCTCCACTTCCTTCAGTACAGCCTTGCAGCTCCCCGCAATGGGGTCCTACAGCCCTCTCCTTCACAGCTGCTCTGGGGAACCTACTCAAAGCACAGTAGGTTTCCCTATGCTTTCTTGTATTGAAAAGTCTGTGCTAAGAGTTGCTTCATTTAACTCTACTGGAACAGCCAAAAGAAGGGAAAAATTACCTTAGCAGCCAGGAAACCATACTGGTGTAACTGCTTGTTACCTGTCACAGGGGAACATGTTTTTGGATTCACTCACGCTTGCATAAAACCAGGGCTCACGACCGTGTAATTCTATGACCCTCATTAATAGTACCTTCTCCCACATGCAAGGAAAGACCAGATCTAAGGCTTTAAATCCAAGGGATTTTGTCATTTGGGACAATCTGTTTTCCTGTGCCCACTTTCATCGTCTTTGAGAGGATGTGTGTTTCCAAAAGCCGCTGAAAGTTTGGTTAAAGTTGAGCACCCAAAACCTGAGCCAGGTTAAGAGTTACGTACGTCTGAAAGCCTTAATACGTTAACTTTGTTTGTTGGCCGCGAAGTTAGTTTCATTGATCTGAAAGCAAGATAATGATTTACAAAACAAAACCACAACCACTTGTTAGCTGTAAGCGTCTTCATATACGCTGCATTAATTCAAATGTGAATTAGACCGATTAGACATGGAAATGCAGCCGAAGCGCTTGGTGCTGGTGGAGCGGCGTTCCCTTCCAGACTCCTCGTGTCAAGTCCCGTCCTGCCGCGTTCCCATGCCAAGCTGGCAAGGGCCCGCACCCTGCCAGGAGATAACGCCGGCTGCCGCGCGAGAAGGCGCATGCAGAAGGCATGTCTAGCGAGTACGCTCTCATGACTAACATTTCGTTTCTGCGATAACACGCTCGGCCACCTACACAACTAGCCCTCTAAATAAATACTTTGTTGCATGGGTTCCCATGAGCAGCAGACTGATGGGAGAGCAAGATAAGCTTTTGCTGTCGCTCTCACAAGGGTTTTCTAGGTCTGGACTATCTTCCAGATCTCTCATGCAGCTCCATTGTAGCTCTATTTTCTATCAGTCATTTCAGTCAAGTCCACCACTCCACTACTGAGGCACCAGACCACTGCTTTTGTTCATACCAGTAGGCTGCTGAGCTCCCAAAACGCCCGTGTAAGCACAAACAGCAGGAGGGCAGATAGGATAGCACAGTGAAACCTCTTTCCATTAGATCACAGGTGCACATCCATCAAGCCAGATCAGCTTTTCAGACCAAATGCTCAGCAGTCCCTATCTGGTAAAAGCACCCTCCACCTCCTTTCCACCTTTTCCCTCCCACCACAATGTCCCAGGCCAACTTATTTTGAAAGACACATCTCATGGAGCCATACTGTCATCACACATCAACAAAAGCCTTTGCAGGTTCCAAATCTTCAACAACACAAGTTTCCTGGCTTTTAAATGTAAGATCACAGGCTTGTTCACAAGAGGGAGTTTACATCAAAGCAAGTATTCAGCCTAATTGCATTAACTGGCACAAAATAGGCACATCCAACAGTTGGCTTTTCTATCGGCACAAGTTGTTGATTCCGTCTCCTCCAAGTTGCGCTCATGGCACTGTGGGCAAAGTAACCTACTCTTTGCTCCTGGGTCCTGAGCACCATGGGATCGTTTCCACAACAGATGATGGGCTAGCTAGGAACAGTCATGTAAAACCCACTGCATCCCACACCAGGGGTCACACCTCTGCAGAAGAGGAGTTGTATAGCCCACCCTCACCAGGCACTGGTGAAAGAAAAAGCAGGGGAGCCCTGCAGAGAGTGGAATGGGGCAGGAAGACCCAGGACCATGCCCACGTAAGAGGACAGAGTCATCCTGCTGTCACTGGCATGGAAGGACCCCATCCTCCAAAACGCAATACTCATTTGGGAAAGTCCGCAGGAGTTTGGGACAGTGGGATCCCAGTGTGGGCTGGACAGGTGGGACGATAACCTAGGGAGGTAGCTACGAGGCAGGGTAAACCCAGGGGGACCAGCCCCAGAAAGCAGATGGACAGGAGCGGCTTTTAAGGTGGGTTTTCCGATGCCTGCCGTCGCCAGGTAGTGAGGGGTTGGTCTGGGGTGGAGGAGGCAAGGAGGACATGAGGACAGCTGTAAGCATCCCAGCCACTCACTGGTGTGGAACAGGGGTGGGCCACCACAGCAGTCATGGACAGCTTTATTTCTCAGGGCTCTTTAAACTAGAACCACCTCACCTCTTTTTTTGTTTGTATGAGGAGCCTCCTTTCCCTGATATCTTTAATTAACAGGGATGTGTGTTGTTTTTCTTTTACTGTGTGGTAGCTTTTATCTAACAGGTATATGTAAAAACTGTGCCTGGGGAAAATCATATTCATGGGAACAAACTTAGCAAAGCCACGTTAACCCAGCTGCTTTTTTAAGAAGCACCTCAGGGCAATCCCTTGAAGATATTTATGCTCCTCTGGCGAGTCAGAGGCTTCTGAAAACTCCCACTAGTCCCGCTTCCCTTTATTCCCCTGGGTACAAGCAGTGGGAAGCACCGCTGTCCCTCGTCTCTCAGTCTACAGCATTCACGAGGAGCTGCTTTAAAGCAAGACGACGAGCTCCACCCTGCAAACTGCCAAGGGCCCCAGCCCCTTCCAGCACCCAGGGAGCACTCCAGCAGCTCAGGGGCTTTAAATGCGATTGTGAAACTCATACAAATCTAAATATCTGCATAAACTACTGCTGACAAGATGCCTTATGGCTACATCACATAGGACAAGGACATATCACAAGCTTTTTTTTTTTTTTTTTTTTTGCCAGAAAAGTTGTCAGTCTGGGGTTGTGATGGTTAAGCGATACAACTTGTGCTGGTAAAACACGGCACAGCTGGCACCAGAGTACTAGCAGAACTCCAAGAGGAGGGGAAATTTTATGTTAGGTCTGGAGATTGGAGAAGTACAGGGCATTTTTGCAATATTTTGTCATTCCTTTTGAATAATATCAATCTGCAATATAATTTCTAGATTAGACTTAAGTTTCTGTTAAAACTCTATACAAGCTACCTTAAAAGCTTGATCCAGATCCTCCTGAAGTCCACATCAAAAGAGTTTTCTGAAAGGATCAGCCTCTTCCCAAGCAGTCCAGGATCTCAGGCTCATGCTTTTATGGAGGAGAGACCCACAGCAGAAAGAGGGGGAGAACCAATCATGGTGAATAACACAGTGCTGTTGCCAATTTCACCAGCTTTAAGTACTCAGAAATTAGGGTCCATTGCCTTCCCTCTGGTATTCCCATACCAGTTAAGAAAAAAAATCCCCACAAGGCTAGCTTGTAAATTCAGGACTTTAAGATTAAAAAAATAATAATAAAAATAAAAAACCAAACAAACAAAAAAACAACCAACCAAAAAAAACCCCAAACAAAAAAAAAACAAAAAAACCAAACAAACCAAACATCTGGGCGGTTTCCCTTCAGGACCCTGAGCGAGTGGAGTTTTCCAGCCACAACCCCAAATGTTTTCACCACAACCCCAGAGGCCAGCACAGATCCCTTTCGACAGGCACAGTGGGGCAGGTGGCTGGGGAGGTAGCGGAGGCTCCTCGGTAGCCAAAACCCTGGGCTGCAGGGTGCGAGGGAGCAAAGATGGCCAGCCTGGCGCTACCACCGTGACC